>JAFIDM010028789.1:0-37770 GCA_023159025.1 Thereuonema tuberculata | reverse complement strand
TATAAATTAGTTAAGGAGTTTCCTACCAGAAGGCGGTAGTTGTCATTTATTCTCAAAATCACAATAATTCATTGAATAAGTTGTAAGTTAAAAAAATCAGTTTCGCAAAAGTTATTTTATAGTAGGGCCCTCTTAATTTTGTATAGTTTCCTCATAATTTCTCGGTGGATTTTAATTTTTCCACATTGGCTATTGCTGTTACCATGCAGCAAATGTCTCCATCTAGTGGAAGTCTTGGGAATCTTGCCATAGATGGCTATAGAATGAGAACATTAGTTTTTCCTGGATTACTTTTCAGTTAAGTGATCGATTTTGACTTTTGCTAGCTTCAAACCTGTCCCTTATTGAACAACAGCTGCGTCTCTTGTCAAAAAATCATGGAAATCTGTCCACTGGGAATACAGAAAAATCTAAGATTCGCCAAATCCGTGCTCCAGTTATTACTACTTAATAATTATACGTGTCGCCAAGTCTGATTAATTAGATGTCTTTAATACGATTTATTGAGATTATACCGCTATGAAATTATAGGAGGAGTTATTTGGTGTAACAGAGATATTAACATTTATTAAAGCTATACAGCTTTCTTTGTCTTTATTAATTGAAGTCTCCAAGCTCAGGAATTGAAGGAAAAGAGAGAACAACCCACTAATCGAAAATTAATTTTTAATTCCGACTTTTACATTATGAATGGCACTAAATATTCAATACTCATCATTTAGAATAACGAGATGCTATATCAAAAAATATTCAATAATGAAATAATATATCAATATTTATAAGCATAGTTAACACTATGTAGCTCATCTGACAAAAGAGTTCCAGTCCGTACATTTATTATTTGCATATTATACATTGGACTGCTGTTAGGTTAATAAATATTGTTTTTGAAGGCCGGAATAATTGAAAGCATTCTTTTTGTTATTCGAAAACCATTATGCAGAACTAAAGATTTGATTTTAAATCGTATTAATATCGAAAATGGGTTTTAAAAACAGACTTCCGGAGAATAATAAAAAAGTTAATTATTTGTAGATAATTGTTTATTGCTAAGTGATCATTGACGATAGCTTTTGCGTTATTTACTTACTCTTTTTTTTTTTAAGAGCAAGTAAATAACACTTCATATAATTCAAACAAGAAAATAGCAATTATCGTATTTTTATTTATTTCTTTACTTAAGAAGCTTCATTAAAAAGAAATCTGTTATGAAACGCTTTACTGGCCTTCAAGTAGCTTGAGCGTGTTTAAAAGAGATATTCATTTGAAGAGCAATTTTACACGTAGATACATAGATAGAAACTATAAACACTATACCTATTAAGTTACATCAATTTCAGTGAAACTGCTGAGAAAGGTTTCTCGGGTTTTCCCAATTTGTGCATCTTTATCTGATTTCTTGAATATTTATTCATTACTTATCTAATCTTCTATATTTCAAGAAGTAGCAAAATCGTAATAATGGAGTGGTTGTTGTTTAGACGAGCGAAGCGAGTCTCTCTATTCCCGAGTAGATCACATTTTGTGAACCGTTCTATTCAAAATCAACAGTAGCTAGAAATATGAAATTTTGCATGCCCGAGTAGAAATCCATGCAGAATTGCACAATCATATTTTGAACACTTAAAACTGTAAATTTTATAAGAATTTGTTTTTTAAAAAACTTGGAAAAAGCCATAACAAAAGCGTCATTATTTCTGAAACCGAAACAAAAATTTGTAATTTCTAATAATCCTACAGCCTCGTAGTATTAGTCACTTTTAAATACCTTCAACCGTAACATGTATATTTACTACGCAAATTTTCGGAAGTGATTTTAACAGTGCCCGAGTCTCCTCAAAGCCCGGCTTTTTGTTAGTTTATAATTAGACTACATCTTCGTAGAGGAAATTGGTCCTAATGACCTATGCCTTGACAAATTATATTAGAGCAACTGCTTTTCAAAGAAATTTCAGCCTTTTAACCTTAAAGCAAATTTTGTAGTGCTTTCAAGAATTCAATAAAGAAAAAAAAAAAGTAATATTCTGCTTTATTATTTCTTGAGATAATTCATGAAGAAATTCATAACGAAAACTTTTCATTGAAAATCTGAAAACACAATCGCTACAATTAGGAAAAGAAAATTACAGTGAAGTGGTTGAAAACAGTGTGTTGTTTCTAAAACAAATTCTATTCCTTTGTATGAATCAATATCCAATTGTTCTGGATCAGTATTTCTAATTAAGGAGCAGCATTTCAATATGTTAGCTCCAAGTCCATTATTCTCTTTGTTCTTATATCATCCGCTTAATGTACAGTTTCATTTCTTCCTAAGTTAATCGGATTTCCGTAGCGGCCAATCTAATTGAATTTTTGTAAGGTTTCAGTAATCGAATACCGAACGTTATAAATAGCTTTATTTGATGCTACAGAACCTTTGCTTCAGCTTTCAGATAAATCCTTTTTCCCTCAAGATTTGTTTTTTTTTTCTTTGTGACTAAATTTTAGATGTTCTTTTATATCTAGAAAAACTATATCATCTAAACCCATATCATAACTAATCGTACTAAAAACCATTTACAAAAACAGTTCAACCTGGCTTACTTTTTCATTCATTTTATGAGAACTCAAAATTCATTACTAGTATGTTCAGATTTATTAATTAATTAATTAATTCACAGTGTATTTCTTGATCAGCAGCATCTATATATATATAAAAGAAAACATTGGTTGTTTTTTTTCTGCCCGCCACTCCTCCGAAACCATAAGACACGGAAAAATATAAGGCGTTGTCAATTGTTAGACATACTATTGAGGATGGTACTTTTTATTTTTCATGCGATGTGAGTCAACCGGAAGTCACGTGACGTAAGGTCAACTTCTAAGCCATTCATTTTAGATGTAAAGACAAGTTGTTCCTCTCATTGAGATGAACTTTTTACAGGTAGTCCAGTCGAGATCAAAGGTCACGTGATAAGAGAAAATGATCTCAGAATCACGGTCACGTGATCAGCAAAAAGATCAGATTTCTTAGTTCATTTCTTAAAAAATTTGTTGGTCAGTTGCTATCTCATCATCAATGTACCTAGCAATTTTGAATGTGGGAGGGGCTGATAACTTTCCGTCTAATGGCGTGTTACTAACCAAAATTATTATAATAATTTTTAATTAAACTGACGAAATGATGTGGACAGATTTCCTACTTCAGTTAAAAATATTAAGCTTATGGACTCATTGCAACACGGCAAATTATCGACAGTAATAAAAGAGTTCTTTTTTTATGGATGACAGTTAAGACAAACTTGACTATAATTCCCATAAAACGTCTAGATGATATAAATCATACTTTTTTAGGTTGGAATCTATTGTAATTCAACCAGATACTTTCTTGGGAACTTCCCTACAGTTCTTAACTGTTGAAAAGGATAAATATAAACAATAAACTGCAGCTAATTTCAGTCAAATTCGCAGATCATCAGAGTAGAAACGAATTAGTAAATTAAAGGTGTAGAATGTAGTGACGTTTTTATCACACCTTCCGTATTGAATTTAAGAAAAAGAAAAAAAACATTCATGTACTTTGACAATAACAGCAACTATAAACAGAGTCATTACAAACAGAGTGACAAAATGTGGTTCTATTTTTACACGATACAAAGCGATAAGCCATGCCTCTGTCAATTGGCAAAGAGCCTCGGACCTCCACTTTGTTTCGGTTGGCCATGTGTTTGGAGTTTATCTCAATACTTCCTACAGACTCATAAGGTTTATTAAGGGCGATTCCGATTATATTGCGTTGTAATCGTCAACAGTATGAAAATTATACAACATTTCTATGAATAAGTACATAAGAAAATATGTCCTATTCTAATGATCTGGACTTGTTGTGTTATGTTGACTTAACATTAAATAAACAAATAAATAGAATCATTACTTTCAGCATTATTTATTCATGAAAAAAAGACTTATGTAATAGAAGACAAAATAATATTATTCGATAGGCTTCTCAAATGAGTTGTTATTATAATTTATTATAAATTCCTTGGTAGTTCCATAAACATTACTACATTTTGCAATAAGAAACCATAACATTGTAACAGCTTAATAAAGTAAGATGCTTTCTCTAATAGGCTAACTCTTATTTTATCCCGTGTACGTGACTTAGCAATATTAATACTTTTTGTTACGCAGTTGTACGTAGTCAAATCAAGAGTTGTTTAAAAGCCTCAGTTTTGTATAAAAATACAAAAAAAAAATAATAGCTTAAATCCACAAAACAGATGAAACCCGATAACGATAGTACAATAGTGCGAAGTAAATTCCGCGAATTTCTCTGCTGTCGTTCAGGAATTCCAGATACCTTATACCGAAGTTAGCCAACATCCTATCAAACCACAGAATTAGTCGTAATTAAGCTTTATTGAGCACCGCATGTTGTCAGTTTTAAATTATTACCAAGTTTATGTTATGAAGTTCGAGTTTAAGTAATAATTCTATTGTTCTTATAATGACTTAAGTAATTGCTGAAATAAAATTGACTTTCCTCGTGTTTTTCAAATCAAACTTGAGGTATTGTTATTCAGGAATATTTTTGGGATCTTGTAACCACAAAGACCTATTATCTTAGGTAATCATTCCCTTTGGATAAGGAATTAAGATATCTGTTGAATTAGCCTAATTGATAAAGCTTTATGAGCTGCGTAATCGTTTGACATTCACAAGAATTGATCTTATCCAAATGGATTTTTTTTTTTTTTTTTACTATATTAATTTATCGCATGAGCTTCATTCTTGATGTAATCTCTTTTCAGCCCTGGCATACATTCAGTTCTTACATCTTAAAGGATTTTATGAGCGTATTAGTTTTCATTACTCTTAATACGGCGAGTTACGACGTGCTGTTATATCCCTAGGCCAATATTTACAAAATATCTAACGATAATTCAGCCAGCATTTTTATTAAATGCTCAAACATATTCAGTACTCTACAGGATTTGATATTAATTCACAGAATTCTTTAACTCATTCATTTTATACGTTGCTGAATTATTTCAATATTGAAAAAAAAATATATATTGCTGCTAAATTTGTCCTTGTGGATTTTATTGAATACGATATATTTTTTATATAAATAAACAAGGTAGAGATAGCAATTAGTAAACCAATCACAATGCTTCGCAACGTCTTCTGATACATATAAGAAAATGTAATTGATATTGCTTTCCTTATTATTATAAATGTGATTGTTGCGCATGCAAAAGACGCAATTGTTGCGATTATTGTAGAGCTATATTATAAATGTGATTGTTGCGCATGCAAAAGACGCAATTGTTGTGATTGTTGCTAATTATGTTTTAATAATACTTGTCCACAAAATGGGAATAGACCTATTAGTCTTCTGATCTTATCAGAAGACTAAAAATTAAAGTAAAATAAAATTAATTAAGAGATTTGTTTTGCTCAGATAGAAAATAGAGTGAAAGACCATAATTGTCGAATGCAACGATATGCAAACAGTTTCCCGGAAAGGTTTGATTCAGATGACAATTCATTTTGATGGATTTTTCGATCTTGTCTGTCTGAATAGTTTTACTGACAATTGTGTCTATAACCACAATAATTCCTAGAATAAAAATTTAAAATATTTTTCATTCAATTTCTATAACTGTAACAAAAAATATAACTATTCATTTTTTTACCCAGATCCGTCGTACGATAATAACGACGGCCCTTCCCGTAGAAGAGAGCCTGGCTCTCGCAAATAAACAGATCCATAAAAAAACCCACAATGGAATTATTAAAAAGCTTTTTCAGTAAAACCTCCAACTGCCTTTTTTTTTTAAAGTAATATTGTTTACGTATTCGTCTTTTGAATGGAACAATAAAGATACCGGAGTTGAGGAATATAAACATCACGATCTTATCATTGCATCTTGACATTCACTAGGCATTATTATTTAGTCTAAAATTAACTGCACATCATCAAATGAAGCGGTTTTAAGTTACGCAGCTATTCTTAGATTTACCGTTAAGTATTACGCACACCTATATCAACAATTTTCACAATATGGTTAAAAATTAAAGATGAATTAAACTGATTTAAAATATTATTTCTTGAAAGTCATAATCTATGTGATTTTATGTTAAATTTTAAATCACAGATGCTGAAAACTTAATAACTGTTCTTTGTTTAGTGATAACAGCTCGCGTCTAAATTACAGTAATTGATTGTTACAGGAGGGAAATACGATGCATGTCAGAAAGTAATCCTTTTCTTTAATAAGTATTATTATGTTAATAATATTAATTCAAATTTAAGATGATATTGAAATTAGTTTACTCTTATACAGTATGTTTTTAATTAGGTTTAAGAGTAATATTTGCAATGGGCCGCGCTGTTGGCGTTGTCACTAAGACATTGGCCTGTCACCTCTGAGTACCGGGATTTGGTTCTCATGTAAGTTTCGTGATGGTGGACGATCCGAGCTGGGCAGGGTTTCTCGGGATTCTCCCGTTTCCTCTGTACTTTTCCCACCATACTTTCTCAGTCTTTCTCTCCGACTGTTCCCATTTCTGTGGGGACAATAGGCCTACAGGTCGCTGTGCTTGCTTCCCTGCCACCCAGATTCACCACAATCAATAAATATATGCAATATCCTTTCAAATTTGAATAACATCAGATAGCGAATTCAAATAAGATTTCTTGAAATTTTTTTAAGTTATTACCTGATACTAAATCAGTTATAAGACGATCTTATAATATTACTTTTATTCCTATTCACAATGTAAAGCTATCGTTACTACGACACTATTTATTTAAAAGACTATCATAAACATTTAATGTTTAAAGAAATGTTTAGTTAAAGACGATTTTCTGACTCGCAATGGTAACATAAAATGTGTCTATTTCACATTACGTGGACACAGATCATTATAATGCGTATAAGATGATATTTTCAATTGGAACATTTATCACTAGCAGTTCAACATTTAGAAACGCTTGAATTGTTTGGATATTTCTTTTAATGTTATTACTTAATGTATTTTTATTTTCCTTATTTAAATTCTTGGTTCGCCCACAGTTTATTTTCGGCTGTTTAACATTAATGGGTAATTTTCTTTTCGTGTTATATCATCATTACATTCACCACTAACACAGCAATTCCTCTAAAAACTGAGGTTTTGCCCTGGAAAAACAGACGGAATGAAATGACTGTTCTCCTTGCAAAGGTCAAGGGTGGGCGATGATCAAAGAATTTCGATGAGTTTTCTCACTACAGATTTTTTTAGTTACAGAGATTTGGAAAACATAAATCTGCAGTGCTTTCGTGTTCAGCTGCTTTGAATCCGGCTAGGACTAAATTACTTTTTGCTCTTTTTTACTTTTTGGTCTACGGTACTTTTATATATTAATGCAAACTTACCTATGTAGAATATACTTGCTACTTTAAGGTGGTTATAATAGTAATTATTTAAAATAATTTCTGAATGTTTTAATTATTTTCCTATCTGAATACCAATTACAAATTAAAAAAAGAGGTCTAATCACTTTTATCTTATCTGTAAGCATCATTTTTTAATTGTTCAGTTTAGAACTGTGATTGACTATTCAGCATGGTTAGTGGTATGTTAAGAATTCAACTCATGACGGAAGTCAGTAAGGGTCTATTTTCTCACTTAGATTACATTAAAGTAGGTTTGCTTTACTTTGATAAACTGCAGGAATCATTACCGTAGGGACCCTCCTTCAGCAGACATATGACTTCTTATTTTTATATGAAGAAAGTCAGATCTTTGTATTAGGTAATTTGAGTATTTTGAATTGAGACTAATCAATTCAATCCGTCGGCTTCTGGATATTAATAAACCCTTCTAATGAAAAAAATTCGCAAATCGAATACATATCGTTATTAATGTGAATGGGAAAAAGATTCGGCATTTTTCTTTGAGTGTAAATATTGTGAACACTAAGAAACTAAATGGCTAAGATCTATCTTTTAAATACGACTATTTATATTGGTTTGAACTTAAGTCTAACATTGTAGTAAGCTTTCCTCGACCTATTCAGGTGAAGCCCTATTTATAGTTGCTAAAGTGCACGTTACCCCTCTTCAGGTGACAGATTGCCTGGAATAGTTCGAATGTAGATTGTTTTTTATGAAATCTTCTTTTTAAAATTCTGTGTCAATAATGTTACTGAATTGTCATAAAATAATGTGTAGGAGAATGTACATAGGCGTAAGTTAAGTAATACAGTTTGAAAATGTAGGCTAACTTTTCTGTTCGATTATTATTTCTTTATAAAGTTTGTCAGAAGATTAATCTAGAAAAACGAAAAAAATGGTTAGACTATTAGTAGAGTCGTTAACAGAGAAGCAGGAGCAAGTCTATTAAGTTATCATTGAGATGAGTTATAGCACTTATTACTACAATAGTTAATAGAAGGAATGGTTATATCTATCACATTGTTAACTCTCTCACAATAATCTCAGGGCACTGTAAATAAAGTATTTCGTATAATGGATAACAAAACGTACATTTAAAGTAATAGCAGTATGTACAAGTTGTAAAAGTTATATTGTTGTGAGTGTTATCTATAATAATAAAATAACATTTAATTATGTGATAAGAAAGAAACTGTAACTTGTGTCTGACCTACATTCGGTAGATTGTTATATTCCCCACTGCCTTTGATTAACTTCCTTCTTTAAAGTTTGTAGTTTTTTAAAATTGCTCTGACATGTTGCCAGTATCTTCCATTCTTCCTGTATTTTTTTTAAACCTCCGTCTATTCTTCGTTGTTGTGGGTCATGACAAATGCTCCAATTAAATGCATGCTTACTTCCCGAAAAATAGAGCAACAACAATGTGATTCTGTTTGCTGATTCTGGAGGCGTGTTTTTTTTTTTTTTTTACTCCTGTCTGCTGAAAAGCAGTTAAAGCTGTTGAAATTCGAGCTACGTTTTGGCTTGCAAAGATTTCTTCATCGTCCATCCTAATATCTTATTACTAATTGATAAGAAGATCTAACAATAAACCGTGGTATTCACGAAGTGTCATAGTTGAGGTGTTTCAAAACTCATGTAACACTGGCAAGCCAAAAAAAAAGGCGGCCTCGCCTCATTGATGCTTATGCTAAACGTAGATATTCCATCATGCGCTGCAAGCCCATAGATGAAAAACTATAGAATGGCTGAACATGGAATTTTAGCCATGTGACGAATGACCTCTTTATCGAACAATTTTACACAAAAAAAAAAAAAAAAAAAAACCAAACCTACCTTCCTCCAAAGTTGATGCCTTCAAGCCAATTATCACACTAATCTACAATTTCCATTAGATGTATTCCTTGTATTAAAAACACCTCTTATTTGCAGGATTGTTTTATAATTGCGATCGCATTCTTCGTCTTTTTATCGTCATACCAGTTCACACCTAACCAGAACGTTATCTTATCCATGCTTTTGTAGATCACGATAGGTGATGTCTGCTTAGTTTCCAAGAATACATGTTTGCTAGGTGTTCGTTTTATGAAGCCCAATTGAGTCGTCAATGTTAAGAAGCGTCTTCCTGTTTAACTGTTTAATTCTCATTAAATTAAAATCACAAACGTAATTAAATCCTAAAAACATCCTGAGGAATCATGTTTCCATTGATGATGGCCAAGTAACTTGATGCAATAAATACTTGTTGACTTGGTTAACTGTGTTTTATTTTGCCATATTTCATTTATTATTATTATGATTATGTAAATTTTGAGGAAACTCGCGCTGTTCTAGTTCATACTTTACTAAATGAATTTACTTAAATGATTTGTCAAACCTAATAGTCATTTATTGAAGTACATTTGTTAGATATAGGACACTAGCCTTGACAAGTGCATCGGGGAAAATGTCGAAAGGTCTTGATTTAGCTTTTAAATCATGTAAGGAAAATAAAGTTGCTCTATCCCTTAGCATTTCAGACAGTTCGTAAATTTGCTCCAAGTTATTGTATGACATCACGGAAGTTTTTGAACAAACAGAAAGCTAACAAACAAAAGGAATCGTGATAAAAATATCGATTTCAAGGTTGACTTATGGTTTGAATACTAAGTAGTTCCTGAATCTTTTCTAGAATTTTATAAAACAAAAAAAGGAGAACCGAAAAAATACAAAACTCCAAAGCTTACAGACAAGAAAATAGGAATTACTGAAAAACGAAAGGGCCATATTCTAATCAGTGATTTGTTTAGACTGTTATGTCATTCAAGCTCCGCGAATTTTTAAAATATATTTATTTATTTACTTTTCTAAGATTTCCAAACCATAAGACATTCAAACACCAAACTTTTCCTGAATAATATTTCAACCAGGAAATAATAATAATAATATTAATCTTATTTTTAAGATTACTAAAGATCTTGAATTTTGTAACTCGAAATACTAACTTCCTACTCCTTTCTCCCTCTATCACTTCAAACCTTTCCCAATTCGTAAAAAAAAACCATTTGATCATTACAAATCGATGTCTCCAGCGAAAATCAATAGCTATCCCGAAAACTCCATAGATGTATCCTTAAACAATGTTTGCTCATCCCCTCACCGCCCTCCCGCTTAAATTACGCCCCATAGTTCTAGTTTTTGCCTCCTGGTTAATATGTGGCATTATTACGCACAACAATTGTTCCAATTGTTGAACAACAATTTTTTTTTAGTTCCAACTGTCGCCTCCAGGTGCATATGTGGCGCTTTCAAGAAAGATCATGGTCATTTTCCCTCCCAATAGAAAAGTTTATTTTCTATACTTTTTAATTGTCTACAGTATGGAACCTAGCCACATGCGAAATTTCAAGTTTGAAGCATGTTAGGGAAGTATGCTAAACATTTTGAACAGAGACACACATCCACAAATTTCGCATTTATATTATAGATGACGAGACAAAAAAAAACAAACAAAACAAAACCAAAACAAATGAACGCCAAGAAAACGTTTCGCAATAGTTAATTTTAAAACTGCAACCCTTTTTCTGAAGATTTTGAATTGCGCAGCATAGGAAATAGTATTTGTATAATTATTCAAAATATCCTATATCATTAATGATAGAAGTAGAAAGGCCTAACTGCTATATCTTCAGGTGATCCAATTATGTGAATGAAACAAAAAAAAAAACTTAACTACAGAATTACTTTGATAAATATTTGTCTAAAACCGTTGTCAAATATTAGTTAGATTCAATCACTATTACAAAAAAAGTGATATTACAAAAATTAACGAGTTTATTTACTTTGTAAAAATACTAATCTCGGCAGCATCCGTCTATCAAAAAAAATGAATTCAAAAATTAAATAGAGAATGAAAATTGCTACATCTCTTAATCGCTTATGGTTGTTCACTTTATGTCTTTTCTATTTTGTTAATAATGGTGGGTGGAAGGTCCCTTTCTTCTTAGGCTAAGAAAATCGGGATGTCTCCCAGTTACTGCTTCTATAAGTGGATCTGCTTTACTGACGTGAATGCACTCAGCCAGACTTAGAGTCAATGGTGACGAGTTAGGTAATCAATCTTGGCTCCCGTTCACACAGTGCGTCTCTTTTTCCTTTGGCAGCAACAGGGTTGCAGCACGTGAAACTCATCAGATCTGCGCTCGTCAGAGGGCGCTCGGGGAGTCGAAATCCGATTCCAATTAATCACTGTAGAGTTTTTGAAAGATTGTTCAATAAATTAGATCATAACATTAAAAAAAAAAAAAGAAAAGGTACGAAAACAAAGAACAGACTAGACGTTCTTATTTGTCTATTCATCTGTAGTTTTTATATTGCTAAATTTTTACAAGTTCTACAGCATGAAATCCAACTAGGTAAAGCGGTCCCGATCAGTAGATTCTTGTATTATTAGTATTCCATTTATTAGTTAGATTTTAATCTCACTATTCGCAAAATGTAGCTGATATTGTGAAAGCTGGTCCAAAATAGGAAAATATCCACAATCAATAGGTTGTTTTTTTTTTAAACATTTTGTTTTTTATACGTCTTTCCTAATTATTATCATTGCCAGTCCGTTTCTTAATATCAATAAATTGATCCTATCACCTTACATAGTAATGTATTATTGCCATCAGATATTAATTGGATTAGGCATCTCGTGTCCCAATCTCTTGTTACCTGATGCTTGGGTATCCATGAACATTACTGATTTTTCAAAACAAAAACAAACAAAAAAATCTCTCCCGGTGAATAGCTGCATGTACTTAAGTTCATGCAGCGCTTTGAGATCACCATGACACATAACCATTGCAATTGTGCACTAATTAGAGGACAACCTACACCAATCGTAATGTTTACTGTCTAACATCAATCTCAGTATATTTTAAGTGGTCTGAAGATTCCAATCAATAATCGTGCTCGTGACATTCTCGATGATAAAATTCTTGCAGCGATAAACCAAAGTCAAGTAATATTATTTAAAAATAAACCAAACCAAATTAATTCTTTCAATTCTGAATTGTATTAATCGTCCAGTTAGTGGTATTTAATGTGCCTATTTCAACGTCAATGTAGACAAACCGTATATAAAGTAAATTGTCCTATTTATTTGTTGCAGCTTGACGTTGCCACGTGTTTAGAATAAACACCTCTCTTTGTTTTATAAATAGTCCACAGTTCTTACGACTTTGAGGACAAAAGAAAATTTAAATAATGTAACTCTAATTTTAACTCCAGGTTAAATCCAATCTCTATAAAAGCTTTGTTCGATTAATTATGTAACAGTGCAGAATGATTAATAGCAAACAAAAAAAGATGTATTGGCAATAAAGATTGCATTAAGTTCAAATGGAATACATCACTAATTGCCATAAGTAAAGTTGTTGTTGTTTTTTTGTAATAACCTTCTTTTACTTTACTATATGCGCCACTGCAGTGCAAGTGGCAAGACAATTGACTTTGTGCTGGAGGCGCCAGGTTTGATGCCAGGCAAAGATCGGGGATTTTTCCCAAGTTTATTCTCCACCAGATGGGTCCTGGTGTCTACTCGGCCGTCTGTAAAGTCGGGAACAGGTTCTTTCTTAGGGTAAAAAGCATCCAGCTAGCCGATCAAGATCAACTTTTTTCATAAGGTCCAAAAAATTGAGTACCTTCCTTTACTTTAATGTTCTTCTCCAGAATAAAAGAAAACTGCACCAAGAACCTTTTTGTATGGGTGTGAGATTCCTGTTTGAGTTTGTTGGCTCTCCTCAACCAAAGTTACTCACTGTTCATCAGCTCAGATGAAGAAGTTAGACGAGAAGAATTCAAATTGAATAACGTTGTTACAATCATAAGTAACAATATATAAAAATGAAATTTATTTGTAATTTCGCCTTTGTTGTTTGTCACTAACTTTGTTATTCAGTTTGTCTTATCTCTGCGCAGACGAATAACGGAAAACTCTGCCTGAGGAGAGCTAAGAAGATCGAAACTGCGAACCTTTCAATTACTAAACAAATAAATAATAACAATAATAATAACAAAAGGCTTATGATTTAGAAATGTAGATTTTCTTTTATTCTAATCCTTAGAGGCAATGGCGGTCTAACGCTAACTGAGGCCCGGGACGGCGTTTCAATTTGACAAACATTTTTAAGAACTAAGAAATATTTAACCGTATATCATTTAACAAAATAGAAAAAAAAGGCATATGAGAAAATAAGTAATTTTACTTATGACAAAGGTCTTCATAACTATACATAACAAAGGAAATACAATTACATATAACAAAAGAAATTACATGCAAATTAAAACCAAGTAATTAAACAGTTAAATCACGTTTTCGAGACATTCGTTGATTGATGGTATTTTTTTTTCCAGAATCCTGATTTTTGTTGGGGTCGAAATGAGAGGCATTAAAGTGATGCGATATTAAATTTCGATTTCTATAAAAAAAAAAGTATATCTTAATAAATAAACATAGAATCAGTATTTTGTAGCTAGTTTTGTAATTCTTAAAATATATATTTAGTGTCTTTAGGATTGTCACATAAAGAAATCTGAAATTTATTTCTGATCGCATGTATGAAATTAGCCTAACGTTCTGATTGATATTTCTGTTCTTATTCCAATGTAGACCTTCGTTTTATTAGAGAATAAATCTCTACACAAAAGAACAGATCGATTCTCGTTCTTTGTATTTAAGGAAATGATAAAAAATAAGCAGTTTTATTTATTTATTTATTTATTATATATGAAATGTTTGTCAATGAAAATTTATCAATTCTTAGTTAAAGTAGTGCATTAAGACATTATTTCTCGCACTACAGAAGAAAACAATGTTACCAGTTACATTGTTTCCTGAATTTTTAATAACTTTTTATGAAGTTGAATAGGATAGTCGAAATAAAGGATTCTAATGAAATTTTATTGAAATCAATATGGAGCCGGAGCGGACCGCCCGTTAGTCCGCCACTGCTTAGAGGTATATGGTATTTTTTTCTTTTTTTTTGTTTTCCTAATTGTACCCCATAAAGAAGTGACCTATAAGTAGATGCTTCGAAGTTGGACCCATTCATTCAGATTTCTTCTTGTTAATTTCACTTCGTGACTGTACTGAGGTCCGTTCAACCTCCTGTACCTTGGCCTTAACCCTGGATTGAATTAGCTTTTATTTTAATATGTTGTGTACATCAGGGGGCACATTCCGTAGTAAACCACACCGTCCTGTTACGCATGCCTTCAAATGTCAGTAGGTAACATGACGTCATGCTTAATGAGTGACATGAAAACTTAGCAGAAAGTGTTGGCACATGTAGAGCGAATTTCCAGCGCGTTAACTTTTATTTTAATCACAAAGGCATCTAGTATTTACTTTCTCCGCTGACTCTACCGATCTCTGCTAAATATCGGAACTGCGCAAGAGTTATCGGCTGCCAACATACCTTCGAACATTCTTTAGAGCAAGGGATGAAGGGATTGGATGAGGGGCTTCTCTGCTGTCTCGGCACTCCACCATCTAAAAATAAATGGTTTCTTTTTAAGTTTTTCAAGGCTGTTAATTATTCCTCCGCAGCGACATCTATATATTATAAAGAATATCGTAGATGGCTCAGCTTTTCCGACAAATAAAGAAGCAAGTTAAATCCTTAAATTCCATAGAACAGTGAAACAGTAAAAATTCGAAGTGATTTTATTCATTATCTTGAGGCTTCCAAGATTCAGCTTTTTGTTTAAAATAAACGAACTTTCTAGAGACTTTATTTATTTTTGCTACGTTAATATGTAAATGTTTAATATATATGTAGATATATTTAATAATCTTTGTAAGACATTTAACAGCGTGGGGAAAATTTCAAAATAAGAAGCATATGTAATTAGATCATATATAGAACATATATAGAAAATAAAGACATCAAATGTATATTATTATTGTTATTAGGTAGTTTTCCACCTGGTTATATTTTTTTCGATCTTTGAGGGAATAAAAAAAAAAACTGTGATGCGAACCCCCAAGATGTTGCGCAGAAGATGAACTTAGTCTAAATGATTCTTTAAATGAAGCCAAACGAAGAAAAAAAAATATTACAACTTAGGGGTTTAGGTAACGGTTCCTAATATGTAAAAGGTTGCGAGTTACTGCTCTATTTTTCTCACATTATCATTGACTTCTTTTTAGATCCGGTCTTACCAGCGCGTGTCCATTTTTGGCAAAACACCAACTTAAGTAGGTGCCAATTGTAACTTTTGTTTCGACAAGAAAAGAGTGATGTGAAACACTTAATCTGGGCGGAATATGATTCTAGACGATTTATTTAATAAGATCAAATAATTTTAATATTAGAACGTTCTTGAGATTGCTTCAAGCCAAAATTCTTATTGTTTTTTATTAAAAAAATTGCTCTGATTATTATTATTATCCAGAAATTAGTCTCGTCACTGAGACGAGACCTATTTTTTTTTGAGAAAAAAAATAGTATTCTTTTCTTCATATTTTAAGATATTAAAAATAAGAGTAGGTAAATACTTTTGAATGTGTCCTTCATTTACTTAGAGAAGTTACCGAGATTTTCTAATTCTTAGAAACTGTTGGATGAGTCCAGAACATACTTTCTTGAAAAGGACGGAAGGAAGTCTTCATTCAGTGTGTAAGGTTTGTTTTGATTAGAATTCAAAGCAATCATTCAGTTGCTGGAACTTGTTTCAGCACTTTTTCACTGATTTAAGTTCCTTTAAACCTTTAATTATCTAATAATAAAATACTATAAACTTGGACCTTATCTGATTTATCTGATAAATCCCGTATATTAATGAAGAGGATGCAAGACAAATTATGGAAGGAAAAAAGTGGACTAGGAAGAAGTGACCAATGGGAAGGATTCTACTGCGATAAAGACTGCAGTAGATGGTTAAATTTGTAAATGTGATTTTATACGATTTCCACGAGAGAAGATACAAATCACAAGAAATTGAAGATTGGTCATTGATTACTAGATGGCGAATATGCCTCGAAATGAATATAATCTTTATTAAAGATCGAAATATGTAAATAATTGTCAGATTTTGAGAGGACGGTAAGTAGGGATGCGAGCCTGATATACCTGTATCTGAAGATGTGTTGTCAAGTTGTCGTAGATCTGTGACGCTCACATAGATGTGAGATCTATCGAACTGTTACTGTAATCCTAATCTAGTTCAGTAGCTGTGGAGTTCTGGTTTCAAGACCTACTATTAACATTACGAGAAAATTTTAGTAAATGTACATCACATAGTCGACAGAACAATGCAGGCTATCAAATGACCGATTTGCCACATAAACATACCAAAAGAAAATAACATGAGTGACTTTGTGATATAGTGAAAGCCTTTGTAATATTATAGAAACAGAGAGAGTACAATAGGTATTGCCAACTTTTAAATTCAAATGTGTCACGCCTCAAACAACATTGCATTTACTCTCATAGTCTAATTACTTTCATTTTAATATACTATATATTAATATAATATTCGTAATTTATTTTCTTTATTGCTGCTATTTCTGTCAGATATTAAAATTATTTAATATTCTCGAATATTCTGAATTTAGAGAAGACCTTAACATGTAGTATCTAACTGATTTTTAATAATTATTTCAGACAAGGAATAGTAAACAATACTAATATAGGAAAGATGTTAATTAATGTAAGTCTCAGGTTATCTCATAAAGCAGTTCAAAAAAATAAAAATTATAAAAAAAAATTAATAAATTTCCACCCATGATCGAACCCATTTCTTACCAATGCCTAAGTCACAGAGCTACTGTATCTTAAATCTCCAAAAACCGTTATAATAAAATTTCAATTATATGTCCTAAAAAGAGAAGCAAAAGCTTTTTATTTAAAAATTTTATGGAAAAAATTCATTAATTTAAATTTTAAAAAAACTTTCTTAATATTGCACTCATTATGAGTTTGTATCGTTACTTGCTTGCAATGAAGAAATCTGTTTATTTATAATCATTACGGAATTTTGAATTTCTAGCCTAATATTTTATTTAAACCTTCCACCCCTTTTCTTTTGAAATGTTCCTTAACTGATACCTCCTCAGTTAAACGCAATCCAATTGAAATTTAATCTTGTTTCACGTTCTGAGATGCAACTCATGTCATGTGAGAAGCAAATAAAGAATATTCTAACATCCAATAAAAGGATGCGAAGGCTATAATTCTTTCCATTTACCAACTTTTACACTTTTTATTAACAATACCAAAGCAGTTTTTCCTCGATTTTTAGAAAACGAAAAAAAAGATTTCATGAGTTTTTTGTTTTTAAATCCGAAAATGTGATTAGTTCATAAAATGACTTATTATTAAAAAGATTCTTTAACAAAGAATCTTTAACGAAGGAAACGAAGATGTTTTTAACATGAAAAACTTTAACATGAAAGTTCCGAAATAGAAAAACATTTATATCTTTCGTAAAAAAAATCTAACAAAGAATTTCTGAACCAGTTAGATTAACTACGTAGTTTGTTTTGTAAGCTTAGACTGATAGAATGAAGGAAAATGTTTATTTAGTTATTTTCTAACATCTACCGTGTATTATTCATTACATGTCTTGGAATTATTTTGTAACTACCCAATGAATGTCTAATCTAATCTAACAGCCTTTAACAGCCCACTGCTGGACAAAGGACTCCCTCAGACAGCTCACTGTCTCGGGGGATGAAAGTCTAATCTCCCACGCTGACTTTCAACTGCGGGTTGGGAGATGCATTTTAACCCTAACTGCCAGGGTAAAGAAACGGGAACGGACAGAAGGAGAAACAGAAGAAGAAAGAAACATCCATGCCACGACCGGGATTCGAACCCGGGAACTGGCACACTGGCCGCAACGGCAGACCTGCCGTCTAGACCGCACGGCCACGCCAGCACGGCCCAATGAACGTAGCACGCTATTATTATATTGAAACAAACTGATGTACATGTAAAATGTATAAATGTAAAATTGATTCTATGGCGTTATTGAGCTTAGTGACGTAATTGAAGAGTGAGGTAGATTGAAGATATCAACATAATAATCAATAGTAGTTTGCGAAATTGGTTTGTTTGCTAGTCCAAAGCAAAAGAAACTTAAACATTATTTTCAACCATCCCCAACACTAAACCCAGCATATGTTAAAACAAATAGTATATCAAAATATGGAATTGGTTATCGATAATCAGTGCAATGCTTCTCGGAATACTTAAGTAAAAATATGCCCCTCCCTCCTGATAGAAGATAACAGTACTGAAGTAGATTGAATTGTTTGCTTAAACTAATCTCTTAAAATATAGATACTGAACCAAAGAAAGTTTAAAACAAGTGAATAGAATGTTGTGCGGCGACCCATTACAATATACAAAAAAAAATTATTATTTTTAATAAAAAAAAGGAAGTACATTAACGAAAGGAAAAAATAAAAAAAAGTTAGAAAAATAATAAGAAGGAAAAAACTCACGCGGGACATTAAGGTAAAAAGAAACAGTAGATGTACGGATTCGAACCGACAACCTCCAGCATATAAATCCAAGATCTTACCCATCAAGCTACAGCTGACAACTAAAATGAGACGGTTGCATATCTAACATTTAAGCTAATAGCGGAAATCCAATGCCAAATATCTCGAACATGGGGGGGGGGGGGCGTTAGCCCCTGAAAATACTCTATTCTTGAAAATATTCGTGAAATCCGTTTGTCGATCCGACCTTCCGTTCGGGAGTTGTTAGGCGTGGACAGACACGGACGGACGGACGGACAGAACAAACGCAATAGCTACCAATTTTGTTCGCTATTACAATAGATCCCAAATGGGTTGCTAAACATACATTTTTATACGTTGTTTGACTAAACCTCGCTACAATACGTAGGGGTACAGCGATAAATGCATATTTATAATGCATACAACCCCAAAACATACCGTACTTAAAACAAAGCTAAATGAATACGTTAAAACTCACGTGAAAAAAAAAAAAAAGAAATTATATCAAACATTCGTAAATTGACTATTTTTATTTACTTATCCTTTTTTAACCTTTAATTAATACTTAACTACAGTTCTTATTAAAAGAAGAACGATGGAAATTATAACTTTATTATGAATTACATTACAACCAGTAATATTACCTATATTATATTTGCTTATAAATATAAACAGTAATAATACTGGTAACTTATAAAATTATAATCAGTTGTTTATAATGTATGTGAATCCAGTATTCAGAAGAAAATAAAAATGTCAATACACATAAACTTTAAAAAAAAATATTAAAATATATGTCGAATATAAACATATTTTTTAAAACTTTCATGAGAGTTAGTATTTTTGCTTTCTCTTAATCTTATTCTTAATTATTCTTTATTTGCTTCTATCAACAAAATGAAAATTTGAAAATTGTAAATTTATTACAAATTGAATGCATTTTATGTATCTATGCAAAGACGGAGAAATCAAGTAGTTTTAGCTACTTTTTTATTAATTAAAATGATAAAATATTGTTTTACTTTTTCTTAAAATCGCATTAAATATTTTTTAAGTATGTTTAAGATAGGAAAAAAAAAATAAGATAATAAAAAAAAATATTTTTCTTTATTTCAGATGGTCAGCAGCAGGTTTAAGATGTAGATTGCTTTCTTTATTTTTACATATATGTTTTTGCTTATTTATCTTTGGAGAAAATTTGAGTTGGTGTTGCATATTATTTCTCCAGTGGTCTTTTTATAGCCTTTGCTTACAGCTGCTCCTTAAAGACTCCGACGAGGCATTTGTTGGAAGGTTTTATCTCTTCTATTTCAGATGTTGGCAAAGTATAAGTGAAAAAATATTGTTTATTAAAACTCGCCAATACCCAAAGGGTAGATTTGTATCTCTTTTTACTGAACGAAAAGGTGAAATCTATTTTGGCTTTGATTGGCCTGAAGAGAATCTACCTTTCTGTTGACGTTCTGTTACCTTTCCAACATATTGGAATGACAAAGAGACACCGACGATAACTCCAATTGGCAAACAGAATGTCTGGGCTTTTATTATTTTTTTTTTCCTTTTTAAATTTAGGGCGGACTCTGTAAGTAAGTAAGGAGGTAAGTGGAACACTTCCAGGTTTTTGGTATTCTGGAAGTTCGTGGTGAGCATGTGAATATCTAACAATTTACAGTGCCGGACAAAAGCTTCTTCCTTGGCGATGGAACTGTCCTTACGGTGATATCCAGCTTTTTATTTCGCTAATACTCAAAAATTAGAACGAACTTATACAGTTTTATTGGTAGGATCAATCAATATCCTATCAATCTTGACAGCAAAAATAACATTTAGCCAAAAAATTCAAACAAAGAAATCTTAAGTCGAGATCAGAAAGAATTAAGCAACCTTAGTAATTACAACAATATATGGACGACTGGTATATTATATTCTACAAGTTTAAATGAAAACCCATTATTATTCGTCAACCCAACACTGTGTGATTAGCAAGAACTTGGTAATAGCACGTTAAGAATTTAAATAAACCATAATGATTTACATGAACATACAAAATAACAATTCAAAAAATGGAAAGGTATACAGAAATGAATTGCATATCTGGTACTGGTCTGTATTTTCTTTATTGCAATTTCTAATCTTTACAATATCATTTTGAATTCAAATATTCCGCTGTCATTTTCCAATTCGCAGGCAAACCGCTTCTACCTTAACTGATTTAACTACTTTTAATTAATTTTGTTTTGGCAGTAAATCCAGGAATTACAGTCGACTGTATAGAATTCGTCTAGAATACCTTTCTCTAGTTGAATATTTTCTTTGTCTTTCGTTATTTTAAGCTTACGGTCGACATTTAGTCCGCCTTAACTTATTTTTTTCATTTTTCAATTTCTATGTCAACATCCCATATAGTCAATTTAACATGTTCCAAACATACAGTACAATAATATTATTGTAGTGTTTATTGCCAAATGCAGTTATTATTTTTTACACACTATGAACCATTTTTCATTCACTATGAACGGAAAAATAGATTTCGTGTTTTCCTAACGGACACATGTCAGTACAGTTATACAATATTCAATGGCTCGAACGGTATGACGAAAACTTAAGAAACTACACTTGTATTAGCAAAATAATCGAAAACATTAAACATTAGTAAAACCGTTGAATTGCAGAATGTTGAACGTAACTTACTTCATTCCACAAAACTTATGATAAAGGAAAGTAATAATTTAAATTATGTTACAAACTAAAGAAATTTTAAAAATGTACGTTGATAGCAAATATAGATTATTAGAACTCCATCCTTCTGAATTTAATTTAGCAACTTTTACAAGCGAGATAGTGTAATTCAAATTGTTTTAACAGAATTACTTAACTGCTAATAGTCGTGAGTAAGGAACCTCATTAGCCTAAGTCATGCTTTCCACACTTCAGAGTTAGTAAATCACACTTAAAGCTTTACATCCGGCACTGTATTGTGGATTTTTAAAGTTATTGGTTTTAATCTTCGTAATTGCCTTCAGGATTAATATTGTAGAAGTATCTTCTGAAATACCTCCTTATTACTCTGTCCTCTGCTTGGCATCTTCTGTTAGATCAGTCGCAAGCCTATGCTGGTAGACTTAGGTTATTTGACTTATCAGCTCCACATCGTCACTTGCCTATATGATTCTTCCTCCTCGTCTGGCAGTGTTGCAAATTTCTTTTTTTTTCTCCTCTTTTCTTTACAGGAGGCATGACGGTGAGTGGCTGTTTGCTGAATGAGTTCCTTAACTTCTTTTCATGACGAAGGCTTGGCTGAAAACTCACACTCCCTCATTTCCAGCAAGAAGTCATCGCAGGGGACTCATCAGGGAGGGAAATCCTTTTACCTATTCCATTCTTCACCTTCAGACCCTTCTTGCTTTGCCTGAAGTGTTATTTTCAAAAGAAAAGTTGATTGCAGTGTATCAGTAATGGCTTCACTAAACAAACCAACTAAATTATTTTAAACGAAATTGTTTATCGACTTCAGACTAACATCGATTCTTCAAATTTCATATTTACATGCAATTAGATGGTTATCATCTATTGGTGGATGGTGATCATCCAAGTACACGATTACCATCTAAGCCCAATTTAATTACTACTTTGATTATTAGATGCATTCGTGCAATCCAGAGAACAAAACCACACTAGTACAGACCTGGAAATATAACTTAAGATTTTTAGTACGGAAAGTATTGTAATAACATAATAAGCTAGCAGTGTTCATAGGATTAACTCTTGAATTGAAATAATGATATCTAATTATTTAATAGATATTTATTTAAAATTCCTGTTAACGAAAATGTAGCAATCAAATCATCTTGCTTCATAATCTGTAGACATCTGCAATAGAAATTGTATTAGCTATCTTGAATGTTAAGTTAAAGTGTCCCACTGTAGGCCTATGCAGGTCCTTGGGGTCGCGGGAGGTAAGGCTCCCGGCGCTTCATGACCAACGGGACTAAGTTGCGATCGGGTGGTGAGCCCGACGCCCGCCCGCCTTTAATTCCCGGGAAATAATTCCAGGTACCCATTCAACAGAGGGCTGGGTAGACCCTAGGACCCGTTTGCAGGAGAATATATTGAATGCACTCACTAATAATTCGTGTTATGTGAAATTTACTGTATTTTTATGCCGATGAATCAAAGCAGTAACTGCAATCAATAATTTCCAAACATTTCTTTGTTTTTCCAAAAAAGAGCTTAGGGAATCAATGAACTTAAATACTGCTTTTCTTCTTTGAAAAAAGATGTGGTCTTAAGAAATTGTGAAACAGACTTTAAATTGTAAATCTGATCTTACTCTTTCACTATTTTTTTAACTAAGTTTAAATTTGATCTTGAAAAATATTCTTATACCGTTGCATCGTAAATTTTTAAATACTGAAGAGTCATCACTTTTAAAGTTGGCTAAGTTGAGATCGATTTAGTTTTAATTGGTTCTATTTGAGAGCGTCGGCTTACATTCTCATTCTACATTTAGCTTTACAGAAGTAAAATCTAGCTTTTAAAAAAGTCAACAAGGATTATACATACAGATAGATAAAAATATTTTAATACATGTAATGAAAGATATACATCCTAAAATTTCCTAGGGTTTTTTTTTTTTTTTTATTTGTTCTCCTATTAAAAAGAAGTGTTTGAAAATTATTAATTGTAATAAAAAATTAGATAAAAAAAATATTGGAATTACGCCGTAATGCTTCTTAAAGTCTATCAAAAAATCGAAATCAAATTTAGTGAGATTCTAAACTATTAAGAACCTATCTTAACGACGGAAATACGTATTAGAGCAAAATTGCAAAAACATCAGTATTCAAATGACACTAGACATTCACAGGAACACTCACAAATTGCAATCATAATTGCTTTACTTCCGATTACTTGTATTGATATTTAAGATATTTTGCTGAAGATATATACATTTCAAGATTGAAATAATTAATTTTAAGATAATTTAACATACAATAAAATTAGTAAAAGTAATTTTTCATAAGCTTTATTCCATTTCTTAACTAAATCTCATCGACTTACAACTCTGCAAACAACTTTCCACTTTTCCCTGCGTGACCAATTGCCAATAGATCTCTGAAGGCTGAATGAGAGATGCTGAAACAAGAGGGTAGGGGTATATGTTCTTGATTTGTGATGTCTGCAATCAATTTCAGTAATAGGCAGTGAAACAACAACAACATTTATTCTTAATAGGACATCGTTAAATAAAAAAAAAAAAAAAAAACCTGGCTTCGACATAAAATCATTCCGTCCTGAAACCTCTGGTATCATCTGAGCAATGACTGCTGCAAACAAACAAAAAAGCCTTTTCCCCTATTCCCTCCCTTTTCCCCTAGTGGAACCCCAACGAAAATTGCATGAAACCTTAGCAGAGATGTGAAGACCTGCTATTAATTATTCTGCTTCAACGGGAATTTGTCCTCAACTTGTGCTTTTTCTTGTTCACTTTACATTTTTTTTTTATTTACTTTATTATTATTATTATTATTACAGTTATTTTTATTAAGTGAATGTTTATTCCTCTTTTGTTGTTCTGTACCTTTATTTATTTATTTCGTAAGTTATTTAAAACTCGAATTATGATTTTGTGGTAAGTTTATCCTCTTAAATGTTATCTTTTTATTGTAATTATTTAAACTTAATCAACATCATGATTCCAACTGAATACGCTACCGTTTGATGGTTTGTTTATTCATACTCTATTTTTTTGTATAAATTTTTACAATTTGCACAAAACAATTTTACAACTACTCAGTCAACTCCCAAGACCCTTTTTTTTTTCGGCATAAAACTAATTTTGGAAAGTCATGCTTTCAAAAGCATGATAACTTTTTTGTTTCTGCTCAAATTTCATAACTACTGTTGTTCAGTCTTAGCTTCTTGTGGCAAGAGTAAGTATCTTCAAATCAAAGAGAAAAGAAAAAGAAAGAAACATGGAGAAACATGGCAAGAACTGCTGGAAAGCCATTTAGGATTTGTGTCTGCGGAAACAACGAAATGTCAATAGTTTCTAATAATCAGAAAATGGACGTCACTAATAAACCTCTCCTTGCTTGGGTTTTTGTGAAAATGGACTTAAGACCTTTTTGTTTACATTTTCGCACTTAACGACAAATAGATATACGCATAAGGATTTTTCAGTCTGAAAAGAAGGATAAAGGATACTTCAGCTTTACAAAGTGGAGGCATGCCTTCAGATGTAGCTACATACAGATTTATCACGGAGTATGCCATATCCCCGAACAGCAATCGTGCTTAAGTTATAATTCTTCAATGACGACAATTCATAAAAAAAAACTTTGTTGCATTCTATATCTGGAATACGTGAATAGGCGGAATTACAGGTATCAGCTGTATTTGACTAGTCACATTTGCATAGAAAATGAATGACGGACAACTATATGACGTGGAATACTGGAAAAGAACTTTCATTACTGTTACATTTAACAAAGTTAATAAATTTATCTTCCATGCAAAAAGTCATCCGCATTCTTTTTTAATATCGATTTTCGACATTGGATAATAATAATAATAATAATAACAGCAATTTAGCTGTTATTTACCTGATTTCTTGGATGCCGTAAGAAGATGCCAATGATTACTTAATAAAGTTTACTTGAAGTGATTTCATATGACTAGTTCGAGTAGGAAGCAATCACAAGTAGAAAATGATGTATGACTAGTGAGACATGTTTTCCGAAAGATATGCCGATGACAGTGTGGGAGATGATTCAACACGAAGTCAGAGAAGATGACTCCATTGGTATCAGTGCTTTTTTTTAAATTTCCAATAACTTAAAACATGCACGACATTTTTATAGCTTTGTCTTTTCTCAGATCCTATTATTAGACCACAAGTCTAAAGTCTATTATTAGGTTTGTTATTTATATCATTTATAAATAAATATTAGATCTGAACAATATAAATTTGTACAAAACATTTTACTCTTTAAAGCTATTGTATGTTTATTTCTGCAATTCCAAATTGTTGTAGTTTTTTTATATTTTTTTTTTTAATAATTAAAAAAAAAATAGATGGGGCAAGAAGCGTCAGTCCTTCAATAAATATTCAAATTCAGTTAATTCCTTAACGCTGTAATGAATATTCATGGATTGGTTTAATTAACAAATTTCTTAAAAAGTTCCAAAGGCACGAAAATTTTTTTAAGTTCCGCTTCTCCTGAAATTACGAGAATCTTCACTTGCATTAAAACTGGCCAAAAGCAAATGCAAATCGAGAAAAATATTTCAAGGATAAGACTTCCATGACCTTAATATCCACGATTTAAACAAAACAAAAAAAAAGGAAGGAAACCCTTAAAAAATAAGAAAAAAGAGCTGCATTTCAACAATTCAAATTTAATTATCTTTATTTTTTTTTAATTATTTGAAAATGTATATGCTAACTTCATTTCTATCAAAAATTTCGTTAGTTATAGTCTAAAATGAACTCTTCCATAACCTTTCAAGGAAGAAGTATTAGAACGTTCATAGTTCTGGGAGTTAGATGGGAAGCTGCTATATACTTAGGTTCAAAAAGTGTCGTTAAATGCAGACTAAAAGCTCCCTTACAAAAATATATAATTTAACTTGACAAACTCGAAAAAAATTCTTTTAGGGGAGAGTGGAAGGTAGATAAAAATAGCGGTAGAACAGGACGAAAACCGTTAGGGGGAAAAAAACAGCAAAACAAACCTTTAAATTCTGAAATATTTCAATGAATCCGAAATGACTGTTTTTGTCAAAGCGATTTGTTAAGTTCGCAGTTGTGTAAATAAACTTTTAAGAAATCAAATTTAGCTCTTAAGAAATTAAGAAAGATTTGTAGAAGTTATCAAAAACTAATGACTTATCAATTAGGTACTAATGGCGTGATCAACTAGTCCGCAAAACCTTCAATCGATAATCAAGGGATAAATTGCGATAACGTATTTACGTGTCATCTTATTTTAAGTAATGTTGTTTAGTTTTTTTAACAACTGTATAACATCATATCTACTAGCTTTTTGTTTTTTTAAAAAACCATGTTTTTCTATTACATCTAAATGATGGGTGATAAAAAACTTCCTAGATTAGGATCAGAAATTAAAATATATTTTTCACTTTATATAAAAAGTAGTGAAAATATAAGGAAAGTAAATTGTTATAATATGTCTACTTCATTAAAGATGAAATTATTTAATTGATAAATTATTTGATACCGAGATATAAAAAGAATCAGTTGCTTTTGCTGATCATTTAAATTTCAAATTAGAAGAAATGTATTTTAGACATCAGAAAAAGGAACGACGCTTCGTTTGATTTCAGAGGAGATTTCTTCATTACATTAGAATTCAGGCGTGATGACGCATGTTGAGTCCCAGTGGACAAATCGAGTTGTTGCCTTCCATTTGGGTGATTCCAAATGTGAATAACATCCAAGGATAGCAATGAAGATGTTCTTTCTGATCAAGGGTTAACGATCTTGCTTAAAAAACTTAAAAATTCAGTTAATGGGATTTGTCGTTTTTGTCGATCAATCCTCTACTTCACAAATATGCTCACTAGCTTATAAATATGTTCTTTGCATTTTGTTTAAAATTAGAATTGAGCAGCTGAAGTCTTTAAGATAGTTGATTGGACGATCAGTGATTCCTTCTGTATAACCAGCAATAGAATAAAGGTAGTCTGGATGCTCTGTTTCCTAACATTGGCTTAGGTATGGAAGATCTCCATTTTCGCCTTTATGATTCCTTAAAGCTTAATAATGGAATATAATTTGTAATTAGTTACTGTCAGTAATACACGCAAAGGAACGAATATTCATTGCAAGTTATAAACTTTCTGCTTAACAAACAAATCCCAAATGTTGTGAATTTCTGAAAGAATTTCAGATGCATTCTTGATTTGTTATTGAAAATATGAGTT
The DNA here is from genome assembly GCA_023159025.1 of Thereuonema tuberculata. Classification (NCBI taxonomy): domain Eukaryota; kingdom Metazoa; phylum Arthropoda; class Chilopoda; order Scutigeromorpha; family Scutigeridae; genus Thereuonema; species Thereuonema tuberculata. The sequence continues at coordinate 9,897 of JAFIDM010028789.1, read as the reverse complement.
AAAATATCGTTTAATCCTAAGAAAATGGTTACGATGTTTAGCGATTAACAGTGCATATTCCTGAAAAATACAACCATTTGTACATGATGATATCCGGGTAAAAAAATAAATGTTATTATTTTTGAAACCCAACATCACTCTTTTGATGTTGGAAACCCATTTTTCTTTTGTTTGTTAAGCTTTTCTTTAACACTTAATTCATCGCCAAAGTTAATTCAAATGAATGAAATAACCTTCTTTTTTTCTTATTTAAGGATAAAGAATCATTTTTATCAGAAAATTAATATTAAAAGTCAATTCCCTGTAACATTTTGGAATTGTGGAAGGACAATTAGGTTAAATTTTAAATTATTCAATATTTTCATTTTCCTAAAATTGATTTTTTTTTTTAATAATCTAAAAAAAGAAGATTTGTTATATCAACTTTTTATGTCATTGCCGTTATGGCTTTAAAGATAAGACAACTTACTGTAAATTTTAGAATTAAATTATTAAATGTTTGTCTTGGGTTCCTATTGTAAGCATTTATTTTTTAATAAAAAAAAAAGCTATCAAAAAAGAAAAATCTTACTTCAAAATGCTTTTTATTGTTATCAAGACGAAATGTAAAACTTTTAGGAAATCGACAGATTTAAATTTTCGACAGAATCTTAGGTCATTTTATTATTACAAAACCTAGTGTTGCTTCAACTTGAAGAGGCCTTTACTTTGTTTTTTAACTTCGGTGTCAGTTGTAATTGATGCAATAATTCCATATCCTGCTTAAGCTCTAAAAATAAGTTCAGGCATGAAAGAGTTAAGCCAAACCAGCTGAGATGAAATAATAAAGATAGACTCTTGGAAGACCAATGGAGTCATCTTAATAAAGCTAATTTTTAAACATGGATAAGATCTGGCATATCCTGTTTTAGAAGCTCGCCAAAATAAATATTACATAATTTGTGACATCCCGTCCGTGAATATTTAATTCCAGCAAGGAGATATTTGAGACAAGTTGAAAATGACAGAGTGCAAAACTTGTTCACTCTACTAATGTTCTGTTTAACAATCCATTTGTTAAAATCCTTGAGAGAATTTTTGGCGTCCATCATTGCTTTTGTGATCTTCTGGCGTTGACCCAAATACTACGAATTTGCGGAAGTGTGGAGTAGTTAAAGAGAAACGTGGCTCTGTTTAATTTGATAGGTTGTCTAAAGTGAAAAGACGGATGACCACAATGACCGCATGTTTAAGACGTGTTCAAAGTGTGAGAGTATCAGAAAACAAAGTTATGTTCGATTTAAAGACTCAATGAAAGACGTGAAATGAACAGAATCGAACAGAAAACTTATATTTCTGTTTGCTATAGAAATCTTACCTCTAGCCATCAGTGTGAGTATTAGATTATGTAAAAGTAGAATGGATTTTAGCTTTAAAGTCATTTTGCCATTGAAATATTAAATCCAAATCATTCCTAAGGAGTTTAAGTCACAAAATATAAACTTACCAAACTTCAAGAACTATTCATGACTGAAATTGCTTCGCATTCTTAATGAATTATTAAAAAATATTAATAATTAGTACTAATGGAGTAATTTTTTTTCTTAAAATACCTTTTCAGGATCAATTAATTTTAACCTAAATATTTTGCTTCTACAAGAAAAACGATACCTAAACGAGTGATATTCAAACAAAAATGTAAAAACTGCTACTGATTCCATGCAAAAACCTAGGAAATTTGACGATTGATTTCTGTGCACTGTAGAAGCAAATGCAGTTTGCAGTTTTTCTTATATCTACCTCAGATTGCCCTATTTTTTTTTTTCAGTTGCAGCTTGGTTATTTACTGTATTAGGTTGTTGTGCAAGTGTTATAACCTCTCCTTTCTTGTGATTTGTTTACTGCACAATCGGTTGTCATGTAAAAATGTCTTTACCTCATTCCAGGGGCGTTTCTGGTGCCATACCTGATATGTCTGTTTGCTGGAGGGATCCCTGTCTTCTTCCTGGAGGTGGCGCTTGGCCAATTTATGGCTCAAGGGGGCATCAGTGCCTGGAAGATCTGCCCCATCTTCGAGGGTACTTGCTTACAAGATGAAATCACGTTACTGTAAAATAGAACGAGAAGGGTTTATATAGAAAAATACCTGAATTTCAAAAGGACTTGAAAATTAAAAACTAAAAAAAAACGTAATAAAACGGAACCAATAATAAATAGCCTTTAAAATATTCAAATTCCTTTTGAAGGGGTGTAAATTATCGAACACTTTCTTCAACAAAACACTTATTAAATCAGTGATTATTTTCAGAACGAGTTAAAATAAATTCTTTTTCACTTTCTTTGTGAATGAATTCAATTCAGCTTCTCAATTTGATTTTTTTTTTTTAATTTGTGGAAATTTGTTTGTAACATTCTGCATTTGTAGTTTTCATACTTACATTATGATTGTAGTAATCGTAAGTTTCGCAGAGTTGCTGACAGTTTGCAATTAAACTTGCAGACCGTACTTTCGGTCGTTTGCCAACTGTCTGTTTTTATATTATGACACTTGGGTCCTTTTGGAATTTAGTTATTAATAAAAATATTAAAAAAACGTTACCTGCAGATTTACCTATTCTTATAATCTCGAGTGCTTGACACTGGTAATCTCAGAATTTGAAATGAACGTGAAGAGTTCATTAAAAAAAAAAGAATTAGAAAACCATATTTTTTTATGCAAATTTTGTGATTTTGCAATTGGTATTATATTAATACCAACTTGTTGTATAGTTGGATTAAAAAATTATACATATGTTTTATATAAGATTAAGGAATTGCTATACTAATTTCAGTAACGAAATTTCATCTTCTCAAATTAGGCCCATTAATAATTCTATTTTTGCATAAATGTTTAACACTTCCTATTATACAGATTCTAAAAACCAGACACATTCTCCTTCAAGCATTTTTCTGGTTCATCGTTTTTTTGTTTTTTTAATACCTGTTTTATTATTTTTTAAAAATTCTTTTAGGAAACATAATGTTAAAAAGATGAGATAGTTAACAATAAATAAATGTTAAATGTTTATTTAAAAGCTTCTTCCGCGTTTAAATTTTAAGTTTCTTGAGCGGAATTCCAAAATAGTCAGAAATTAATTTCTTAACGATCAATTATCAATTAAAACATATTAAATTTACATTAATAATTTTAGTTAAGACTAGATCTCCAATCTTAAAACATTTTTAAACGAATGCTGAATCGTTAATTTGTGAAATTTAACAAAAAAAAAGTCCCCTTCTTGTTGCTCCCAAAATATTGCAATTATTTTAACATTTTTCTTTTTTTTTCTTTCTTTTTTCCTCTTCTTTATTTTTATTCATCATGAGTATAGGTATAGGTTACGGCACCATCGTCATCGAGTTTCTCTTGAATATCTATTACATCGTGGTGTTGGCATGGGCTTTGCTCTACCTCATCTATTCTATGACATCGGAACTGCCATGGACAAGGTGTGGTCAGCCATGGAACACAGGTACCTTCTTGGGACTAGAAACTAGGATAACAACAAATGCACGACACTTTTCTATACGAAATCTACCTGACACAATTAAAATACTGAACTGAAGTCAATTCGAATGAGAATAATTCAAATTGAAACCTTTTATCAGAAGAGTGACGATGGGTTGTGTTACGTGCGGGACATTCTAAAATTACAAGAATAATATCTAAAAAAGAATTAGCTTAAACTACTATACTTTTAGTTTTACAAGTAAACTGTTAATGTTCAGAAAGCAGTGTAAGAACAATGGAGTTTAAAAAAGAAAGTAAGAACAAACTTTTTCAAATGAAAACTGTATTAAAAAGTGGATATAATTATGGAACTCTGTAGCGCTTCTATTAATGAACACTAATGTGCAAGAAGAACTTGTTCATATCTTATATAGTGCTTCATTTGTCGACACCCATAACTTTCAATCATTATAGATTTAGAAGAAAATTATCAAGTGGTTCTGTAAGAATAAGTGCAGTAGAAGCACATTTTGAAAATGTTTCATTTAATTAAAAAAAAAAGTGCTTCTAATTAGTTTGAAAATTAAAAAAAAAGTGAAAAACTTGTAATGATTTCTTTTAAATAATCAAATCAGTTTTTTTTTTATTATTTTTTTTTCAATTTTCTAAGAACTTTTTCTTTGAAATTCCTTAAATATTCTGATTTAGTTGAAAAAACTTTAAAGATCCATGAGTATTGCTCAATTTTTTTCTGAAATGTCCCGCACGGAAAAAAAAAATATATGTACAATAATTTCACCTTCAAAACATAAAAAAAAAGAAAACATTTAAAATCAAAATTTAAATCGTTATTCATCAACTCGTCAAAATATTAAGTTATATAGAAATGATAAGATTATCGCTTCACATTGGTCCTGTCACAACTCATCCATTTTTCAACTATTCTTGACTGTTCCAAACTAAATTTCAGTTATTTAAATTTAATTTCTGCAGATCGTTAGTAGGTGACTGATAATGGCATTGGTGCATTTTTTCTTACTGTTAAATGGCTGTAGTAATGAATTTTACTTATCACTATTCGTTATCACTGTAATTAATCTATTATTACAGAAAAGTTGTTTGTCAAGTATTGATTATAAATATTGAAACTTTCATGAACTGATATCAACTGTAACTTATTGCAAATCTACATATGTTGATGCAGAAAAGATAAAAATTTCAAAAAAAAAATTGGATTTTTATTTATATCTTCATATTCTACAAAAGAGTATGAATGGTTATCTTTAATTATCTTCACAAAGAAATAAGGGACATGCACAGTAGCCTTACCATGATGCTCTGACCCTTTTCATGACACTAGTCATTTCCTCAAAGATACTCTTGTAAAAAAAGGAAAAAAATGCAAAATTTTCATTCGACAAGTTGTGTCTGAAGACAGTTTTTGATTTTCGTTCAAATTTATCTAGATAAAAACTAGGAAAAAGTTTATTTAGAACTTTAAGGAAAGCTTATCAATTAAACCTTTACAAATGACACACAGTGCTTCATTAGCTTTTTATCAGTTAATCTTGTGTAATAAATTTCATGAAAATTCATGTATATTGATATTACGTTAATTCATTATTGTTAATTTATTATTTTTAATTATATATATAATTTTTGGCTAGACTTTTGTTGCACCACATCAGTCAGAACCTTAAATAAGTGTCTCTCAACACCAAAGCATCTAACAACAGTTTGATGCGAATGGTGTATAAGGAACATGTGCTGCAGACGAACCAATAAGCAGAGGCTACATTGCTGTGCTGTTCTCTTAGTTTTTTAGTGAGAAAAAAAAAGGAGATCATATATACAGTATTTGGAAAAAATATTCACTGAGATTACATCCGAATTACTTAACCATTTAAAATTAAGTTAATTCCAAAGAAAATAATATAAAAAAATTGATATACTTTCATTTCTTCGACGTTAATTACATGTAGGTCGTTCATTTATTTGAAAATCGGTTATTCGTATTATTTTCTATACATTCTGCTTACAGGTTGTGTAGTTTTAATAGAATTCATCTATAAGAAAGAGATTTTTCAACTTATCTTCAATTCTAAAATCTTAGTTTTAAGTGTTTTTGTTTTTGTTTTTATTTTATTTTTTTTATAATTTCAAATTACGAGGTTTTACATTTTTTAAAATTCATTATAATTTTAATTTTGTTTTTAGCTTAATTTAATAACAATAGCATAAATTTAAAGAAACATAACAACTAACAAGTCAAAGAATATAATCTTTACGGAAATGTACAAGGAATAATTAAACTATATATTAAGTTAGTGGAACTTTTATTGTGACATCCCAAACTGATCAAAATGATGACATACCTACAAATTTGTAAATTGGGCGATAATTTCCAAGGAAAAAATTCACAAATTACGCTATAATTTTTTTTTGGTTGTCGATACGAACTAGATCTCTGAATTTTTTTCTCTTTGATTGGCGATCTGTGAAATTCTTCTTTGGAAATCCATCTCGAGATGTCGTCTTTTCGAACAATTGCGGAGCTTAGGAATTGTATCCAGTAACAATAATTTAGAACAATTTCTACCCTAGACTAATTACTTTACAATGAGAATGATTGAAGGCATTTTAATATACGAGATGTTAATCAGTGATTTTGTTGCGTATGATCTGTAATCCTATTGTTTAAGCAGCTTAATTATTCAGGAAGAGTTTTGTGTTTCAAGAACTTTACAGAACGAGAATCTCGAAGAGTCAACGAGATTTAATGGTATCTCTATTCTTTGGTACCATCGCAGACATCCTTTACATACAATTCTTCCTGCTTATGTTATTCAGGAATAGAAACTGCATAACATGTTAACGTAACTGTTATCTTACGTTTTTTCGTTGTAAACTATTCTGGTTTGAAATCCTTGCTGTGCAGTTATTATTTCTTTGTCAAATCACATATTAGTAGCAATCTTTCAAACATAAACATTGCCAAATCGTTCGTATCAAGAATTACTATTTCACATCTAAACATTATTATTCTACCAATCATTTGCATTGTAAAATTATCAGTCTGACCGCATCTCTATATAAAAAGTACTACTTTGTGTTCCACTATTCAGAAATATTCAATCAAACAAATACTGTAGAATCAAGGACTACGTTTCTGTAAAGTAAAAAAGAAAAAGTTTCACTTGCATATCTCCAGTTTTCCAAAAAAAAACAAAGAAACAAAACAAAATATATATCAGTCCCTTTAGTCAATATATTTCCTGTTCGAATGGTTTTATTTTCGATAAACATTAACATGAAATCTAGACTCGCTATTGTCATGGTTTAAAATAAAACATAAATAAGAAATTCACTTCAATATAATGCAATGTTTCAATTTATTCATAGTTCTCTTTTGTAGGATTGAAAGAAGTCAAATTCAATATACGTAAATAGAGGAGAAATGTTTCTTCATTTCTCCCAGTTTTGAAATTGCTTATGTTGAACTTATGTCATTTTCACGTCCATTCAAACTTTGCAAATTTGAAGAATTTCTTTAATCTATCTTTTGATGAAGTGTGAATAGCTCGAAACGTCGTATTTAAGTGAATATATTTTATACTAACTTATATTTCATCTGAAGTCGTTCGATTATTTATTATGAATAGTAAATCTAAATTTAATGCTAAGAGTTAAAGGTCATATATTATCGCGTTTTATTCTTTATCAGTAACTAATAATGTTAAAATATTTTTTTAATAAGAATTTTTGCCCGAGATATCTGAACCTCATCAAAAGGAATAAGAGAGCAAGGTTTTCTCTTTCTATGAAAGCAAGAAGTGAATTAATGACGATTTAAGATTACCAGCAATTTCTAAACATTGCAGCGTACATCCATTTAACACACTAATTCATCTGAAAAATCTTTGTGGCCTGGTTTTATTTGAGGTTCAGTTAGGTTTGAACAGCGCGATATTACGAGGGTTATCTGAGCATACGAGGTGTCTCATTGCTGATCTTCAAATAAGTTTGCTCTGGAGATAGAAGCAGAAGTTTATCTATTTTTTTTTCCATATAATCAACGAGGCGATTGACATATTTTTGCCGACGGGGAATTAACTTTTCTTTACGTGATGGCAGAGATATTGCCATCTAAGGTCACAATTGGTTTTCACAGCATTACTTTGGTGCATTGCTCTATGGCCACATCTGAGAAGGAAATGCATTTTCTTTTGATTTTTGTTGCGGGAAGTGAAACTACATTCATTACCATCCGCCAGAAACGCAACGCAACCATCAGCTGTTTCCAGGACTTTAGGAACATATTGGAGAGAAACATCTACGAGCGGTGATGATAAGAAAGATTATGTTAAAGAGATTTTACACAGTTTAGACGGAATGCTTAAGGCGTATGAAACTATCCCAATGATAGTAAAAATGTGTCAAATGCCTCAAAGAATATGCAAAAAAAAAATAAAAAAAATAGATACAGAGCCCTGCTAATACATTCTGAGCAAGTCTGGTGCTTTCTTTTTATAATTCAACAATGACAGCATTTACTCTTTGATCTATGCTTACATAATGAGACTACTCCTGTCAACATTAAGAAATAAACGTTTATTGTTGTTTTTCTTTTAAGATAACTTAAAATGTAATCTCTAGACCAAACGACATCAAAAATTGCATTAATGTTACTAAAAGTTTCAAGTTAATGTTTATCGAAAGCAAAACAAGAAAGAATAACCAATGACGAGTTAATGTGATTATGAAGTAAAATTTTAATTATGTTTTAGTTTTATATGAAAATATATGTATATATTTCTTTTTTATGTATATATATATTTTCAATGGACCACATTTACAGTAGACAGTAAGGGCTGATCGGATTTAATAGTTTTCGATTCAGAGCAAGCATGCACACACACCCAAACTTTGCCATATGTTAGCATATGCACGCCTATTTCTGCTGGTTCTTATACGATTATCATTTTTAGAAAGGTGTCACGATTTCGACCACCCGGACTTGTACGCCAACTTGACCAACGGAAACGGAAACCATTCCAGCCTACTTCCGGTTGACCCCGTCGTGGAATTCTGGGAGTAAGTTCATCTGTTTCGGTTTTTACCTTCAGATTAGAAGGACTAAGTTTAAAAATTAAGAATATTTACGCCCACTCTAATTCCCTCCCCCCTCCTCTCTATTGCATGTCTCGACGATATCTTATATAAGAGAGCAATGAGCCCACACGAAGTATTCGCTGACCCTGCCAGAAAAGCGAATCTTTTTTTCTTTTTTTTTTTTTTCTTTTCCCCATGTTATAATTCAATTTGGTTACGTAATCTGAACGAAAAATACTTAGCACATGTTCAGCATCTCAGTTACAGGCCTACAGTTTCAGTTATTTTAAGAAGCTAAAAATATAAAATTATCCTGCAAATCTAGATACTTTTAGATGCAATTTTAATAAACCGGGAAAAGGCACTAAAATTAATTTTGAATACGATTATATAAGTCTATAAATTTTAAGTACGTTAAAAGAATTTTGTTTATAAGAAAGAGAAACGGGTTTTTCAATAATGCTGAATTGGTAAAAACTCCCTTTTCCTGAACTTTCTTTTTAAAAACCTAGCATAAAATTCTGTGCTTTCATTTTAGACTTAAAAACTCCATTCAAAAATTGTACAGTAGTGTCCGCAGAATTGATTCTTTTCTTTAGTTTAAATATATTCCATGTGTTGAAAGTGGAGATTTAAACTATAAAATAAAAGTATTGATATTCCCGATGATTTTTTTAGGCACTATTTGAAGTTTTGTTTTAAATGAATGATTTTTTTTTTTAAATCAGTGGATCGAGGGGGGAGGGATTCAAGACCCCCTTACCCTTTTATTAAGGAGTCTTGGGATGGATGTGAATCCGCTCCTGTTAGGTTACGGGCGTTTATAGCTAGGTGATTGCTTTGATGTCTTCTGTACTAATGGTTCGTTGTTTTTCTCTTGTTTCCCAGACGTAAGGTGCTTCAGATCACGGACGGCGTCGAAGATATGGGAATTGTCCGCTGGGAACTGTTGCTGTCGTTGTTGGCCGTGTGGGTCGCTTGCTACTTCTGCATTTGGAAAGGAATCAAGTCGACCGGCAAGGTTGGTTGCGAAAGCTGTTTTTGTTTACTCTTAATCAAATAATGGGGAAAGAACCCTAAAAATATATTGTTGCAGCCTTTACCTTTAAATTGCAGCGTTTAAGCCTTCACTCACGCCAATACAACAGTACAGTATTGTCTTGTCTTAGCCACCTCGGAGAATAGAAGCTGACCGATAGCTTTTCTCATTCAATTTTTTTTCAGATTAATAGTTGTCTTAAAAAATAAGCAATTAACGTGTGGTTAAAATAATATGGATTACAAAAAGTTTTAATAAAACACATAAAAATTAAAAA
>JAFIDM010028788.1:0-37856 GCA_023159025.1 Thereuonema tuberculata | reverse complement strand
AAGAAGTGGGGATAATCAAATTATATCTCCATGGAAACAGCGATTTGTTTTTTGTTATTGGCAAAATTTAAAACAGTGATTAGTTTTTTGATATTGGTATTTCTGATGTGGTGGATGGGTTAATTACATTAAAGAATGATTATTAATTGAATTAACTTATTAACAAATATATTAAACTCTCGGTCACATATCACAGGTATGCAGTTACTAAGCATACCTAATGGGACTGAAAAATATTTAAAAAAAAAAAAAAAAAATCACAAATCACTGTCTGGCTTATTATAGGTTTCGTAATATAAGTTAATTTTTATTCTTATATTCTACGCTTCTTGAATTCTAAATTGCAAATGATTAATTGAAATCTTTGCTTTACGAAATTTGAAGACCACCAGCTTCAAGTTTTGTGAGTTGGATTACATATATATTTTAAATAAATTCTAACAATATTTGTTTATAAATATCTTCTTTACTGAACAATATTTCCTTCCATTTCAACAAGGAACTTCTTCAGGTGAGGATAAGAAAAATGTAAAAGGAAAAAGAAAGTTTTTTTTTTCTTATCCTCACCTGAAGAAGTTCCTTGTTGAAATGAAACGAAATATTGTTCAGTAAAGAAGATATTAATAGTGAAATGTTGTTAGAATTTGATAAGTGTTTAATATTGGACAAAAATAGTAAAAAAGATATCACAGAAATATTAGAATTTTTAGGGTTCTATAATACAACTGTATCGACTGTACAGTGACAATTGTAAGTCTCAGGCACATTCATCTAGAAAGAAGAGACAAATTCAAGAGCTCATCAATAAATGACAAGCTAAAACACAATAGATGACGTCATGATGACCGAATTTCAATCACTTCCGATAGATGGCAGTCAGCAATCACCTCTTCCACATCCAATGACGTAACTTCAAGTTGGCACCAATTGGAAGCTGATTAATTAATTATTTGTCTTATTGGTTGTTTTGCAAAAAAAAAGTATATAAATTTAGAACCTATTTAAGAGTGAATTGTGTTGAAGAGGAGTTTCTCAGAGGTACTTGAAAGGTTTCAAAGTGTTTTTTAATGTTTTTAAAAATTTCTTTTTTTACAAATTTTTGTGTGCTGTCTCTCTTTAATTTTTATTAACGGGTTTCTTTTCGGGGAGGTAAAGACAGATGGACGGACATTGGTCAGGAAATGGCTGGAGTCTTAACTCCTGCTACCCCAAAGTCCTGGGAATATTTTAACTTTTTTAATTATTACAAACACATTATAAGTAGTAGTATTTGATAAATATAAAAACAATTTTTACTGCTCATTACCTAATGGGTTTAACTAATTTACTGATGAGGTATGAAGATTTCGGAATTTCTGATCTACCTTTCAGTATTTTAAAATTAAAAAGAATTTTAACGTGTGACGATATATGAATTACAAATTGAAAAAAAATCCCTTCAGGACACACACAATGAAGATAAAATATATTTATACAATAAAAAAATAAAAACCTGCATAGTTTCGGCCTGTTTTAAATCCACAAGGCCATCATCAGCAGAATATAAGAATTGGATCGTGAAGAAAAATTTATATAAAATTTAACCAAATGTTTTGACAGCCCTCACCAAGTTCCTCGACAATGTCTCATTTAAATATGTATAGACTGCTTTATTTTAATTGTTTAAATTTAATATAAATTCTTCTTCACGATCCAATTCTTATATTCTGCTGATGATGATGGCCTTTTGGACTTAAAACTGTACAGGTTTTTATTTTTTTATTGTATAAATATATTTTATCTTCATTCAGTGTGTCCTGAAGTGATTTTTTTCAATGAGTATTTTAAAATAAAAACCAAAAAGGTATATTATTAGGTACATGAGTAGATGGTGTAGGAATTCTAGTCAGAAAGTTCAGAATATTTTTTTTTTCTTCATAAAGTTGAATATTATGAATGTTATATAAGGCGCTACTATTGCCGGAGTCAGCAGATGGCATTGCCAACATGATTTAGCAACAATGCAGTGGAACATTGAGTGGCAGTTGATGCAGCGACATCGGATGTTAAACAGCTAATGGAACAAGATGATGGATTATCGTTTCCGTCGTCAGATTTTGGCCAAATATTTTGTATGATATTTAAAGTTTGACAAATCGTTTTAATACCTGTAAGATTTTAATGTTACCCATTTCATTTTAGATCTTTAGGAAGCACAGTGAACTGGTGGAACGCAATAGAAAGGCTGTTAAAATAGGCACACAGCAATACGGATGGAAGACGGCAAATAGGCCTAAATGTCGAAACAAGCCTGTCTTCAGTCTAATGGTGCAGCCACCACCAGTGAAGTCGAGGAATATTAAAGCTTTAAAGTTAACAATCGTAATCACTGCTTCAATAAAAACATTTCTAATGCAAATGCGTTATGTGATGGAGGCCGATTCTACTCTGATGTATTTCAGTGTTAAGACTAATCGCTCCGAGGGTTCCAGGGTTTACTGCTGCAAAGGTAGGAAAGGATTCTTGTATTAATTCTTTTCCGGATGATCGACGATTCGTGTGCATGGAGAACTTTGAATTGGACTTTCTCCGAAGTTAGACACAGCCAGATGATGAACGCATAAGACTAATTTCCGCATTAGTAGACGTCGTTCGAGAGCGCCTATGTTAGGCTCTTAAGTTCCATAGAACATTAAGTGTGCAAATATAAAAGTTAATGTATTTAGTTCTAGAGAGTTACGTTATCAAATGCTAGAATTATTGATTTGAGAGTTCAATTTCGATTTAACTTAAAAAGATGAAATTGTAATCAGGCCTAACGGCTGAGTGTATCGGCTAAGTTATTTGAAATTGAATGTTGTTTGATTGCACAAGGTTATGTAGTTATGTAGATTGCACAAGGTTAGATTTAGTAATGTGGCCCAAATTGTGTATATACTTACAATTGAATGTAGTTTTAAGATTGTTTAGTTACTGTTCATATTATACTCTGGTTTATTTAAATCTGTGTTTTTGATATTTGTGTCAGTTTGTCATTGGAGTTCTAACTCTGTTATTAAGTAAAGTCAATATTAAGTTATATTTCAGTACAGATACATTAATATAAAGGTTAAAATAAGATGAAAAAAAATAAAAAATTTCAAATTTTGTAAAGTTTTAAAAAAAAAATTATTTTATATCCTTTTTATGCCTATTGTGTTTTTCTGTTTTTTTAAGTTGCTTTTTCTAGTTTTAAATTCTTCATGGTCAATCCCTTTGCAATTATTTCCCGTTCCGCAGAAAGAAGACGGCCATCGATCGTACACGATGGTTTGTTTACTTTTGAGGTTCTGATGAATGCCGCCAGGGTCTCATGGTTCGACACGCAAGCAAATGAAAATTTCCAGTTCAGCTATGGGGAGTTCTCAAGGGCGATCTCAACTTTTTCATTGGTTCAAATATATTTATACAGTGTTACCTCCGAATAACGGATAGTCACGGGACGGGAAGTTTCGTCCGTTATTGGGAGGTGTCCGCTATTAGGGAGGACTATCTTTTTTTCTTTTTTTAGCTTATTGCATGTCATTTAATGAAAAATTACGTACAATCTTAATTAAATTTCTACAATTATCATTGCAATATGAGAGAATATGAACAATTGCAAATTATTTATTATATTCCTTTTTAAATGAGTGCTAATCCGTTTGTCTTACTTAAAATAATGATAAAATTAATTACAGTATGTAGAAAATTAATTTCTAGCCATCCATTTGATGCCTTAAACGTGTCCAATCCTAAAGTTTGACCGAATTCTCTGGCTTTTTCTTGAAGCAAAACACCACTTATAGGAATGTTCTTTGCACGAGCAGAGCGGAACCATTTTATCACCATTTCGTCGATTTTTCTTGTTTCAGTTTTACGAAACTTCAAATTTTTCGAATTTTCATTTGAATTCACCATCTACATTTTTCTAATCTCATCTTTGTCCTTCAAAAGTTCACTTATCTGAGTTTTTCCAATTTTAAAACGTTCAGCAAGACAACGCACACTCAGCTGTTCTTTTTCAGCATCTTCAAAAACATTAATTTTTTCTTTCAGTGCCAATCTCTTCCTTTTTGACGCAATTTTAATTCGCCAATCTCTTCCTTTTTGACGCAATTTTAATTCGCACTAAATTTAATCAACACGTTTGAAGGATAGCTTTACGAGGGATTAATATGTACAGCAACTGCATAAGTCGTACATAAAGACAAGGAGACCAACACCTACAGAGCAGGTTTCTGGTGTCCACACAAATCACAACACAAAACAAAAGACAAAGGACAACAAGAAAAAAAAAAGTGCAACTCTCAATTTCCACAAGATTCAGCAGTTGGAGGATGCGCAAGGTAGAGTTGCATCCTTCCCACACTGGCCGTCAAAGACTCAACCAATGTTTTTCAGCGCAGATCGCAACTCCCCTAGGCATTGCTCTCACAACCCGGCAGGTCAGTTGGATCCAATTAGATATTAAAAAGAAGCAAAAGCTTATATTTCCATAGCCTCAATTTCCATACATTGCAATAGATACCATATGTCCCAAGTTAAAAAAAACGCTGAAGAGGTCTTCGAGCTCAGCGGCCACTACTGAGCGACTGAAGTAAGCATGATAATGTAGGCCCACACCCTAGTAAAAATATTGTACTTGTAATGACAGACCTAGTGAAAAAGAAAAAAAAAAGAGAAACGAACCAGCCAAACACAAAAAAGAAAGAAAACCCAATTAAATACTAAAAACACATATTTATTAATAGGAACATAACACCTCAATAATCGCCAATTATCTAACTATTAATCACCAATTATTAAATGGATAAAATCAAACATACGATCCCTCCCAAAAACGAAAAATTAAAAACAACAACAGGTTGAAAATAACCCCAAAACCAGACCCACTCAAAGACACATCTTTTGCGCAAAGTTACAATAATAATTTAAAATCTTAAGGACACAATTGTCCGGGCAAGGGTACGATATATGTCTTCGTGAAAGAAAAATCCTCAAATTATTACAAATGAGAAGACGCTGAGGATTCCTACAACGCCACAGGACGTGGTCCGGATCCTCGTCTTCATTCAAATCACATAATTCACACTCGGGCTCATTCCTCAAGCCGAATCTAAAAAGATAACTTTTAAAAGGCCCATGACCCGTTAAAAATTGATTTAAAACGAAGCTAGCTATAAGCAAACTTTCGCCAACTTTTTCAATGAGCCTAAAAAGTGGCCGTCCTTTATTGGTGTGTTCCCAATGGTTTTGCCATGCCGCTATTTGATTCTTAAGTTTAGGATTTCTTGAGAAACTTCTAGGCAAGGGACAGAGATAAGTGATGCTTTCCAAGGTGGTGGCACGCTTGGCCTCTCGGTCGGCAACCTCGTTGCCTATAATTCCCACATGTGCCTTGACCCAATATAAATAAATATTAACATTCTTACTCAATAAATTCTGAATATAAACAAAAGCATCCCTCGCCGATTTATTCGAGTAAGAGCATTTGCCAACTGCTCTCAGAGCAGCCTGAGAGTCAGAGATAATAGCAATATTGAAATCAGGATAGCACCAAAGCTCAAGACACATGGAGAGGGCACATAAGATAGCACTGAGTTCGGCCTGGAAAACCGAAGCATCATCAGGAAGACATTCTCTGATGATGTCAATAGTGTGATTAAAACAATCTTTTAACACGACGGCGAATCCTACCTGACCATCAACCTTGGAACCATCTTATAAATTTTTAAGTCCATTGAATCAATATTATCTTCCCAAGTTGAAAAAGTGAAAGAATCCATTTCGGTAGGATGTAACCAAAGAGAAGGAGATACCCCTTTGGCAATAGTTTGAAATTAAGGATCCTCTGATTGTGTTCATAAATTTCTTTAGCCTGAATCCTCATAGGAACAATGCCACAAAGGACGTAAAGAGCATCAGTAGGGAACAGTCCTGTATGTGCGAGCTATAGCAATAAAAAAAGGTCTAATTAATAAATTAATATAATTTTTATTTCTGATAAGACAGGCAAAATTACCCCAGATTTCGGCGGCATATAGAATTTTAGGCTTAATTATGGCATTTACTAATAATTTTCTTAATTTTGAAGACATACCCCCATTCCTGGGGGCAATAGGAATGAGTTTATGAACGTTCACTGATACCCTTTTCCGTAAGTAATCGAAATGGTTTGTCCAAGTAAAGTTATAATTTAAGACCAACCCAAGATAAAGCAAAGTGGGTTTAAATACTATTTTATTGTTATTTAATTTGATGATTGGTTTTTTAATGTTCTTCTTATTGGAAAAAAGAATAGCAGCAGTCTTATTACTATTAATAGTGAGTTTGTTGTCACTAGCCCAAGTTGTGAGAACAGGCCTGAAAGAGTCCCATATAATTTCAATTCTTCTGATAGATGGGGCCGCCACCAAAACAATTATGTCATCGGCTTAGGCTTGTATATCCAAGGCTCCCTCTGGATCGATCACATTTGCACAATTACGAAAACGATCAAAAAGATCTTCCATTACTAATAGCCACAGGGACCCAGATTACTATCCTGTGGACAACTTTTAAAAACCGAACACGTGGAAGAGCCTAAAGTAACTGATCTATACTTAAGAAAAGATAAAATTAAAAAATAAAGATTTTTAGGACAATTAAAGTTCCTCAAGATGTTCATCACGGTCGGGTGCCAAGCGTTGTTAAAAGCATTTGATATATCGATAGAAACCGCAGCCACGTGACGCCCCAAATGTCTACGAGTCTGAAGAAAGGAACGAACGGAGTCGATAGCTGTGACCGTACTACGGCCTCTACGAAATCCAAATTGCTTATCTGACAAATAATTATATTTTTCTAAATAATAATACAACCTATTATTGATAAATTTATCAAGAACCTTAAGCAGCCCGCACACGATGCAGCGTTGGGCCGAGTTGCATGTGCAACTTTTGGCCTAGAGCGTTTTTTGAGCTGCATGGACAAAGTTGCAACCTGAGTTGCATGGAGAAAAAGCTGCAAAGGCGAGGATTGCAACTCCGAAAGCTGCAAGGAAGCTGCATGGAAATTACCCAATCACAGTGCAGCGTTGGAATACGTCAGTCGTGACGTCATGCTCAAGGGGAAACATGGCGTCTAAACAGATTCCTTCGCTTCAGATGGGCGATTAGCGAATACACATTGAATATCAGAGTATTGCGAGTTTCTTTCACACATAAATACAGTTTATATGTAAATGCAGTAATTTAATGCGGCAGAATGTATCAGAGCGTTTGAAAAACCTAGATTTTTTGAATTTTTCACATCGGAAGCGGATTGTCGCTCATTCACCATTTCCAGAAACTGCCGAGGCCATCGAGAAATGACATGTGACGTCATTGTTTCCAGTGAGCAATGGATTATTATTGGCTGTTGGTAGTTGTTATTCGTGAATCGCATTATTGCCATCAACTGGGATTACATACCGGCTAATAATATTATAAAAATATTTCTCATATGTTTAATATAAATCCCACATATTAGATTTGGAAGGACATCACCGCAGTCTCCTTGACGTAATGTCAAGTGACGTCATGAAATTCGTAGTGTGCTTCGTTTGTTGTCCGAACGGCGGCGCAAAGAATGTTGCATCGTGTGCGCCCTGACTGTCACTTTGCAACTTTTTTTGTGCCACTTAATTGCATCGAGTTGCACAGCAAAAGCTGCATCGTGTGCGGCTTGCTTTACCGATGACAGGCAGAATACAAATTGGTCTATAGCGACCATCTTCCTTAGGAAGAAGGACTACCCTGGCCTGCTTCCATACCTTGGGGAAAATACCATCTCTTAAAAACATTTATTAATAAGAAGAACCCATGTAACGCCGAAGGCTTGAAGAATATAAGGGAGAGCACGAGCTGGAATTATATCCGGACCTGCAGAAGAATCAAGATTAATAGAATAAATGACATTAGAGTTCCTGGAGAGAAATATTGAAATCATCGTTATCCGTAAGGTAAGGAGAGGACATCTTTCTCCTCAAGAGAGTAGATGAAGAATCTTCACCAACAGCACAATCCTCAGGACAGTACTCCTGTCCGAGCATCCGAAGTCTTCTTATTGGAACAAGTCCAAATGCCATCATTTTTTTTTTTGCATGTTCTCAGGACGGGAATATTACCAATTTTGTTACTAAAAATTTTAGAGGGTAATCCAAAAACGTTTTGGTTAGACTCTTCTATACAAAACCTCTTCCAGGAATCCCATTTGGATTTGCTGAGAGTCCGACGGTAAACAGCTCTAGCTTCCCTCCATTTAACTGCTATAGTTTGCTTCCTAGGTGGATCCTGGCACTTACCATAATATATTGTTTCCAGCCCTTGCCCTGAGCCCTTGCCCTGAGTTCTCTCAATTCGGAAGACCACCACCTAGGACCACCTGTATTTCTAAATACAGTGAAACCTCCGAATAGCGGACAGTCACGGGACCGGAAGTTTCGTCCGTTATTGGGAGGTGTCCGCTATTGGGGAGGACTATCTTTTTTTCAATTTTTAGCTTATAGCATGTCATTTAATGAAAAATTACATACAATCTTAAATTTCTACAATTAACATTGCCCTATGAGAAAATATGAGCAATTGCAAACTGTTTACTATTTTCCTTTTTAAATGAATGGTAATCCATTTGTCTTACTTAAAATAATAATAAAATTAATTAGTTTTAATTTTGTCATTATTTTAAGTAAGACAACGGATTAGAAAATTAATTTTATTAACTAAAGTAATCAGTTAACAGAGTTTGACATTTCTTGAAAACATTGAAAACATATTTCTCAATATGAATATTTAAATCGTTTAACTTTGCAAGGCCTTCAGAGTCCCCTTTGCTACCAACGCCTTTTCTTGCAATAATGGCCAACTAATGGGAATGTTTTTTGCTCGATCAGCACAAAACTAATCGAAGACAACAGAGTCGATCGCACTAGTCTCCGTTTCCGAACTTTGATGTATTTGGAGTTTTCGTTGGAGTTTCAAAATTTCCTCTGGACGCTACGTATTACTGTAGCCTGATTCTATTGCTTTTGAAAAGCAACACAAGATCGTTCATTTTCTGTAGAATGTTGTCCGTTATTGGGAGTGTCCGCTAATCGGAGGTAAATACATGGAAACGTCATTATTAAGGGTCTGGGGATTGCAAAATTGTCCGCTATTGGGGGGTGTCCGCTTTTCGGGAGTGTCCGTTAGTAGAGGTTTCACTGTAATACTAAATGAAGTACAACTAAGGTGAATTTACATTACTACAAACACAAATGTTTCTGAAAATTTTTTTGATTAAGATTCAAAAGTAAATATTAACTTACATAACACGCTACAGGGCTCCGAACGCCTCCTGTTATTTCTTGATCACCCGGTACTTCAATTTCCTATTGGAAGTACCGATAGACTAAAAATTATGTTCATAAGGTTTTTATGTTTGCTTTTTTTTTTAAATTAAGGTGCAATAATAAAATTCATGGTGCAATAATATTATATTCATTAAAAAAAAGTTATTATAGTAATTAAACTCTTAAGAGTCTTTTCAGTAAAATTTACAGTGTTGTTTTTGAAGAAGTATTTTTTAACATAATTTTATTCGTATTTTCTTCATCGCATAACTGTTACGTTTTATAGAAAAGGAAGAGAAACTCCAGAATTAAATAGGAATTAACTTTATACATCTAACATTACAAACCGTCTTACATACCAATAATCGTTGCCAATGTCACCGACAGATGACGCTCTGCATACGCAAACTCAATACAATTTGAAATATAAAATTAAATATAATTTCAGTTATTAAAAATTTTTTTCTTTGCTTCTAAAGAACCTCTCCATCAAAATGCACTTATTCAATTTCGAAATTAACCAATATTTGTAAGGTCGTAGACTTAAATATAGATATTTATATTAATACTTCAGCTTTAATCGTCCAGCTACGGATTGGTTAGAACAGCTACACAAATAAAGAAACTTAATTTTCACCTGATAATGAAATTTAGAAATAAAAGTGTAATCTTTCTGCATTGAAAACTTAGTAAACAACATCGGTGAGATCTAATTGTTTACAAAGTAATATCCTGGGCTAAACCGGAGAATGCGGTATGACAATCACAGTCTTCGTAAGGATACATTCGCGCAGGAATACATGATGGTATATACTATTATCTCAAATCGCAGTTAGTCAGAAGAGGGTTAGTTTTTCTAGTAAATGATGGTGCAAAATCATTTTTAAATTAGCTTACCTGCAAATCTCATTCTACTTTTCACTAGTTAATTGAACCTAAAATTCATTTCTTAAAATTAGTGCCAAGGCGGCCATCTTGTCAAAACTCGACCGTAGTCCAAAACAGCGTGGTACCGTAATCCCTTGTTTCACCATATCCTGGAACAGGATTCGAAGACTTTATCTGAAAACTCATTCCTTGTAGCATCCGTCCTACCCATCGTCCATGTTGATGTTGGCGTTCCAATCGCTAGTCCTATTCTGCTTCTATATTTTATTTAGGTAAAAGTTAACAACACGGTACCAGTCGACGTTGGACTATTTTTCAGAGTTGTGAGAAGATGGCGGTATTTCCATTATTTTCCAGATGCCGGTTAATGTATGAGAAAACCGTTATTGACGTTGAATCACCTGTGAATATTAATTTTTAAAATTTTTCAATATAAATATCCTGGAGTGGGTTTAACCTCAACTTAACAACTCCACAGCTAATAGACACAAACGATTCGCTCTGCCGCTTCAGCTGTATGAGAATATTTTTACGTTAATTTCATCCAATAACATAGGTTAACAAGTATTCTTGCATGAAAGTGGTAAAAAGGCAGCCAGTGTTGTATCCTTTCACGACGTTGATTGGTGGTATTGTGTTGTAAACTTTCACCTTTTTTCACTTTAAAAAATAAATATCGGAAATGTTCATGATACGTCGTCTTGTTTCTGGAAATAGCGTCGGCTCTTGTTAATCTTCCTTCTTTAGTCATATTGACCATATTTCTTCTTTAGTCATATTGACCATATTTCTTCTTTTCGTACTTCGTAACGAATTCTTCAATTATATCGAAGTTTTCTAGTAACACGGAAGAACCATCTTCTCGTCCAAACTCTATGAGACAATCTTCGTTCTTATTTATTCTTGCTTTTTTTTTTCTTTGCTAAGTTATTCTCTCTCGTCGTTGTTTCTGCTAACAATGGTTACTCGTGTTCATGCTTTTTATTCTCGTTAGTTAATGCCATGCACAATTTAAATTGTTAAATACTCGTTTTTGACCAAAATAGTGACCACAATACTCCACCTTATTATTTATAATTTTATATTTTTCTTATTTCTCTCGGCCAATTTTATTTAACGCTATCTGCAATTTCATCTTTCCAAGGAGTTTCGTCAAGTGATCTGATAAGTTGTCTTCACTTGAAATATACTTTATAGTCATTTCTTTGCTTTCAACATATTGTAATGGTGTTTGTGAGAGAGGTTTTTAGGAGCGAAGAAATAAACGAGTGAAGTTTAGAATTGAACTGAATTGATTTTTTAAACATGAAACATGAGTTTTTACAGATTTTATAAAGTTGTATCAAATCATTTAACGTGCTGTAAAACTGCTTAAAATCGAGAAATCAAAGGCAGCACATGAATAAATTATAAAGTTGTGTTTCATAGATAAGTAATTAAACATATACATAGTGATTGAACAAGAACATAGTGAATTTAAATTAATTAACTAATTAAATGGCTGTAACGGAAAAGAATTTAAAAATAAACAGAACAGCAATAATTAGAAAATAGAAAACGAATGATTTAAAATAAATAACGGTAAAGATTAAAAGGAATAAAAGACAGACAAATATAGATAAATAATTTCTACACAAATATACAAATAAATTATATCTAATTACCAATTCCTTGGTACGCGTAAATGCATTTCCCCCGTCCATAAAAAAAAAAAAAAACATGGTACTTAAGTGTGATATGTCGACTACGTTTACAATTAAGCCCCTCACAGCTAATTTTGCAGCAGCATTATTGTCACAAAATACAGTAACTGGTTTCTTAAAATACTATGCTTCTTTAAGTTCTTCTAATATATTTAAAATACATTTTACGCGGTCACATGCTTCTGTCAACACTATGTATTCTGTTTCCTGCTTTGATTGCGCTATGATGCCTTGTTTCTGTGTTTTCGATGATATTACAGCATTTCCTTACACATTACTTTTTTCTAATTGGAGAAAGAAATATTTCTGAAATTCAGCTGCAGGAAATTTAAGGAAGTGAAATGTAAAAGCTATTGTGCGATGTTTGGAGGAGCCTTCAGAACAATCTGCCTTAACACTAATTGCAATTGAAACATCTTCTACACGTTCTGATAAACTTCAAATGGCTAATGCAGCGCAAGCTACCATTCAAAAAACAGAAAAACAAAATACACTATCTACACAAGACGAAGCATTTTCAAAAATAGCAAGATTCTTTCCTAGGATCTGAGTTACAAAGAGATGAAGGAGATTCTTATATTGCAAGCTAATTAGCTCATAGATTCAGCCAACACGAAGACAAGATACAAAAGTGGACACTGAAACCTAAATTAAAAATTTGGTCAACAGAAGTTACTTTCAGATGAAAGCAACAGCGCAGCGGTAGCATCCACGAACACTTAATTCACATGTAATAAAGTTAATTTTGTTCATTATCCAAGGTAAGTTATCTCACTGCCGTAATTAAGTCTTATGAAGATGCATCTCAATATGTAAAAAAAATAGTAAACATCAATTTAGACAACAGCAACTGAACCTATATTTCTTCACATGCTTTCGTTAGTATAATATTATGGTTCATCTTCTGGTCTGACAGAGTTACTTAAATTTGAAAGTAATCTCACCTTAATAATAAAGGAATTCATTTAATTGAAACCCAGACCTATTCATTTATTAAGGTGATTTATGAGTTTTCCAGCTAAGATTATCGCATTTTTGAGATTTTTTATACATAATATTAGATATATTTTTAAATTCCAACCAGTGAAATATTCCTGAATTTTAAACAAACATCATTATATTGTTTCTTTTCTTCATTTCATTAATATCAATTTATTTGATTTTTAAATAAAAGTTGAATTACTTAGAAAACTTTATTTCATCTTTGTTTGTAAATTAATAATAATAATTAATTAATAAATTAATAATTGAAAGATTAATTACTAAATTATTGTGATAAAATTAATTATTGTGAAAGAATTTTTTCTTTCAATTGTGTAAGCTTACACTGGGAAGCTATTAGTGGCGCTTTGGACCTGAAGGATTTTTGTTTTTAAATACATTATAGTTAAAAATTAACTAAGATGACCTGAACTTTAATGAAATAGAAGTTTACTAAATTTTGTTAAGTTATCTTGAAAGTAGCTTGTTGGGAAATGTTAAAAAAACTAGATGCCACACATTCTAAAATCTTATCTGTTCTATAAAAGCAGATAATATTTAGTAGAACAGATAATATTTTTTTGTATTTAAACAGAATAAAATTAAAAAAACAAACATATCATTGCGAACAGGACAGTTTCGATCTGTTTACTGCTAAATCATCATCAGCATGTGATGCAATTGCTCTATCATTACAGTTGTGGCCTTATCGAACATTACCCATCAATAATAACTGCTACTAGTGTCACCAATAACAATAATGTTTCCCATCCCTGCCTACTTATCTAACTTTGCAAAATTATATTCATATTTCGTAAGTTTCGCTAATTTCCGGTTCTGTCCTCTCTATTACAGTTTTCAACTTCTAGTTCTCCACGAAACTGACGCTGTCTATTAGCTAGATATTCTGCAGCAACAGTGAAAATAGTTCCTGCAGTTGTAGCAATGAATGCAATTTCTGGTTTTGTTTCAGCAATTCTTCTGGCTCCAGTGGCCAAATAACCCAAAGTCTGGCGTCCTCTGTGAAGAGATTGAATACTGACATGATTACCATTGCGACAGTAATTAACATAATGTTCACAATTATTGACGGCAATTTGGTAACACTCCCATTCACCATCTTGCAATGTTTGATTCACTCTTTCTAAGATAACATACACTGCAAATGGAGGAACATGACTATCAATTGAATTATTCACACGAACAAAATTTTGTCTGGACATTACATTGCTCAGTGCTTCTTTGAATGGTTTTCCAACGTTTTCAAGACAGTAAGCATATGGTTCCATAGCAGCACAGCCAAATGCCGCCATGACTGCTGTTAAGGTAGAGGTATCGTCGGGGGCAGTGATATGAACCACCTCAACTTCGCTTGCTTCATTTCTTCCTGTGCAAATTCCCCAATGATGATACAATTCTGTTCTTTTAAATTCCAGAGCATCCCCTGTCTCTATTTTCTCTAGAAAAGCATCAACTTCTTCCTGATCTTCACAGTTGTGTAATTGAGTCTTCGGTTTTACAGCCATAGAAAGAAACAGAACCTGTAAGTGAAAACAGGATTAATATATTAATATAATAAAAACAGGATTTTTATAATAGATTCTAACAAGACATTATTGAAACAACTTAAGGCTTATTTTCTTTAAAATCTTATGAAAACAACAGTAACAAAAAATCCTACACTTATTTTTTTAATTATATCAGTTGACTAAACAGTAGAAACTTAGCATTTTATGAAATTTATTTATTAAACCATCATTATTTATTTAATTCAAGTAATTTTGATGTTATCAAATCAGTAGCAAATTCACAAACTAAATAGATTACTATTCATTATTACATATCATTGTTTTATTTCTAATGCCTTTTTATGGGATTTCTATCACCTTCCCCATTTGATTTCTCGACAAGAACATAGTTGGAAAAGATTTCAAGTACACAGTGTGACAAAAAACAATTCGAGTCACCATTAAAGAAACATCCAATACGAATGAAACTACATTCCCTTTTGATATGTAAATGATCAAAAGTTAGTTGTTCAGAAATGTCATCATTATCTCCATGCCTCAATGGAAGTGCACATTACAATCTTACTAGCCACATTCTGCTTCGTGAGACTGTTTTATTAACATCAGTTTATCATTTAGTAATGTCTAGACGGTGCGATCAATGCCAGACTTCAAGAGAGATCGCATCCGAGAAGCAGGCTGGTCATGCAAACGATATCTCGACAACAGAGTAGCAGTAATGCTTTGGTAGAACCAAGGTGAAATCGAAGACTGCGTGAGAGGACTCATTCACATCTCCAAGACTTTGATTACCACTGCTATAGACAATAGACTTGTTTTGAGGCAAGCTATCTCTGATAGCTTCACTCTCCAACATCCGTAGATGTGGTCTGCTATGTACAGCAACCAGTATTCGCCCGCATCATTGCTAGACGAATTGCAAACGCTAGGCGTCAGTTCATTTCCTCTTACCCGTTCTGTTTTTAGCAAGTCAGAAGTGGAAAGAGTGGTGATATCCCAAGATAAATTGTCTTCTCTCATATGGTCTCGTATTGATGAGACCTACTTCTGCTTTGCAGTAGATGTAAACGCATGATGCAGGATTGGAAGCGCTCAAATCGTGGCAATATTGTCGAAAGACACACAGCCATTATTGCTGATGTAATAGTGTGGTGATTCATTTCTTTTAACAGCAGATGCCATCTGATAGTGATTCGAGGCACTCCGAATGAACTTCGTCGTGTTTCTGCGTTTTTAAAATTAAGTTTAACTTTTAACATAGTTACTTAAAAGTATATAAATTACGGACATTACTATCAACACGCCGAAAGATGAATCTCCCAGAATGCAAAGTAGATTATAGATTGTGGTTTCTTGGCCGACCGCTAACATTGAAAGAGAAGAGGTCGCTTTTCTTCTGTTTCAATGTTAGCGGTCGGCAGGAAAGGACAATCTATAATCTGCTTTGCATTCTGGGAGGTTCATCTTTCGGCGTGTTGATAATAAATTTTTGCTTTTCATTTTAATTAAAAGTAATTTCTAATTTCAAAGAAGATCAAGTTGTTGGAGAAGGACACACACACACACACACACACACACACACACATTGGCTAACAACAGGAAAAAAATTAACTCAAAAAATTATTTCGTCTACTATTTAAGCTTCAAATATAATCAAACTATCAAGAAAAAATACAATAGAATAAAATACATTACATAGATATTCTATGAAAATGAATTAATAAATGATCGATTGATAAATTGATATATTAAGAATTTTGTTTTTATTATCAAAAACAGCCAATATCATAGATATCCATCCCATAATATTTTATTGAAAATTAATTCCTCATTTATTTATTTCAAAACTTTTGAGAATGGAAATGTTAAACAAATTGAGACAGATGACGATTGACCAACTGTCGCTGAGGTGATTTAGAAAACAGTGCAAAGCTTTTTTTTTAAAAAAAAAAAAGTTTAGAAATGTTTAGAAATTATTAAATAATTAGATAAAATTATTAGATAAAAAAATAGTGCAATCACAACACATTCGTGAAATATATAAAGACATTTATTACAAAAAACACTAAATTTCGACAGCCAGCCGTCTGTCATTTTCAAGTGAAAAATAATAAAAGAAGACTCTTAATATTTATATTTTTTATTTAGATTATTAATATTTAATATTTGTAATCTAAATGCAAATTTCCTTAATTTGCTTTTAAAATTTCAGATTTTCTAAGATGTGTTTTTCTAATCTATTCAAACATTGATACCGTTTGAAAGTCAGCTACCACGAACAATTCAAAGAAAAACAAAGACAATAGTTTTATTTATTAGTTAAAAAAACAAGTATAAAAATAGCTAATTTTGTTAGCACTAGTTAGTTAGTGTTAGTTAAATCTATTTGTTAATAAAATAATATCAGAGAAGAAATTCACAAAGAAAGAATTAACTTTTTACCTCCTTTATGATAAGTTTTTACAGATGTATTAGTTTTTTTGGTATCAATAATAGAGCCATACTATCTGATTAAGCACTAAACAAATAAATAAATTACAGCGTTTCACTGCCGAGAGACAGCCTTCTCAAGTCTCGGCTTGAGAAGGCTGTCTCTCGGCAGTGAAACGTTATAATTTATTTCATGTTTATAAATTGTTTGGTGCTTAATCAGGTGTATGGCTCTATTATTGATACCAATATTATGCGGTGCACGTAAACCCTTTGTTTTAGTATTGGTTTTTTATTTGTTTATATAAAATTAATTATAACGGAAATTGAAATTGTGTCTCATCAGAATCCTCCTATTGGTTTGTGTGTGTTCTTTTTTTTTTAAAGGAAGTGTGAGAGATAGTTCGTGATATTTTTTAAAAGAAACAAGATAGGGAAAGTGATTAGTAAACCAATCACAATGCTGCGCAACTTCTTCTGATAATTGATATTTCTTTAATTTCCTTATGTTCATTTCCAATAAACGCAACAATTGCGTCTATACAATGCAGCTAAATGTGATTATTGCGAATGCAAAAAGCGCAATTGTTGCGATTGTTGGGATTGTTGTGCTTAATAATAATTTAATGAGATTTTAATGATATTTTAATGAGATTTTTACGATTCAAACCTAGGTGACAGAAAAAACGGGAATGTAAGTCTGCTGATCTTATCAGAAGACTAAAATGTTATTTATTTAGAACAAAAATTCCTGAAAGATCCAAAAGTCTACTTTCCTAAAATGTCATTCATTAAAATATTATTTTTGTTTTTTTTTTGTTTTTTTTTAGAGTCGTATATAAATGTAATCACAAACGAAAAGTCTACATCTATTAGCGAATTACATGAATACAAACAGTACAAAATTTACATTTTCCCTGAAAAATATTATTAAATTCCCATTTTTTTATTTAAAATATCTAAATCTGATTCATTTTAACTATTTGAAACTATGAGGGTAGTAATAGGAAAGTTAAAAGGATTAATAATAATTGTTCAGACATTGATAGAAATCTATTGGTTTTAATGTTTTTTCTTATTTGGATATTTGCCATCTTTTAATTATTTAATTTTTCAAAAAGGATCCACTCGGAAAAGATTTTAAATAAAAAAAAATAGATCGTCTCTAGTCCATAAATGTACATACAATTTTTCAGAAGACCCATCCCGCAATTCAGAAAACTTTTATAGAGAAAAACACAAACACACAGACTGACTGATTTCATTAGCCTCATTTCCCTAAGAAATTATTCTAATAAAACCTAATTAAATAATCTAATAAATTGAAAAATAATTACAAATAATCAAACAACGTCCATTGATTGTTTTTCTTATTTTAAAGCGTTATTAATAATAATACGAGATTAAACAGAATCTCTTTACCTTTTAACTGCGTAGAGGGAGAATTAGTTTCGATTTTCTGAACGGGGTTTTCCCTTGGACGATCTCAGCTCAAAACACTGCGTCGAAGCCTTCACAACAGGTTCTCAGATAAAGAAGATATGAATAAACAGGATATCGAGATATAAATTATCAGCTATTGGGATTTTGAGTTTAAAACAAAACCAACGCTTTCAAGATCAGCATCCAATATTAAAGGAACGCAGAAGGGTCTCAGAGAAGGACGAGTATCGATTGGTTGTTCTGTCTGCCAATCACAGAACAGGTATTAAAAAACATATGAATTGGTTGAGAATGATCCCATTTCATTTTGTCTGGCTTTAATGATTGCTATATTTCGACTAGCAAATTTTCATTTTTTAATTTAAAAAAAGGATTAAATAAGAATTTATTTAACTACATTTGTTTTAATTAACTAATTTTTGCCAAAAATTGAAATTTATTGAATTAAAAATATCACGGAGAATAAGTTCTGTAAACAGGAACATATAATTTTAATTACATGTAATATTGAAAAAGCAAAACTTAAAAATTTAAATAAAATCTCAATGTTTTTTGTACGATTTAATTTTTTATAAGCATTAAGTTTAAAAAACAAAATCCTAAATAAAATTACTCATAATAAACATTTTCATAATAAATAATCATAACAAATATACATAATTGAATATTTCAAACTTCTGCCGTGTTTTTAAAATTTTTATAAGTACAATTTACAACAAGTAAACTTACGATTATCCGCTTTGTGGATTATCCGTGCCTGTTTCCATTTTTTTTACTATATAATATATTACGAAATTAAAAAAAAAATTAAATCTAGAATAAGATGTACAATAACAGAGGCTAACAAAGTAAGTGAAGACAATTCTAGACAAACAATTTAAAGCACGACCTTGTGGGCGGAGCTTAGGGTGGCAGGTTACACTAAATTACGGGAGAGCCTTCCATATCTACATATAGTCTGGTTGCAAGTGTACATCCGTGGGATTTTTGATGATACAAGCATGGGAATGGTATCAATCTCTTCGTTATAACATGGAGAATCAGTATTTGGATGGTGGACAGTAGCCACTAGTGGCAGATTAATCTTATACTCAAAAAACAAAATGGCCGCCGCTGTGCCATACATTGTACTGGTTTTTCATGTTTATCTCGTAAAATACAATTTTTATGACAAAATGACCTATTACTAAAAGTATTCAGTATTAAATTCTACACAAAACATGTTCTTAGGGTATTTTGTGTTCGGCTAATCTGTAATATAGAAATTCGGCTTTGAAATGAAGAATTTATGATTTTGCTTTCCAAAAAGTGCAAAGAGTGTTGTTTTATTTTATTTTTTTATTTGCAAATATATAAATGTTAAGTTTACAATTGAATTACATAATCTAAGACATTATTAGACTTCAAAGTTAATACAAAGACCAAATATATGTCTACTGTATTTTACTAAACAACAGTTTATCAATTACAATCTCCATCATAAATCTCGTCTTCACTTTCTCTAGCTGATTCATTGCATTCATCTATGTCTTCCGTATCCTTAGAGTTTTCACAAAGTTCTGGATCACCTTCACATCTACACATTTCTGTGCACTTTAGTCCATACATGAGACAGATGCGTGATGGACAACAGCGACGTAGGGAGCATGTGCAACTACAAAGCTCTGCCATAAGGTCTGGAACACAAGGCAAGGTGTAAGCGATTGGTTCAAACCTTCCTCCATCGTACGTCTATCCGAAGCTGAGTAGTGACGGTATGACTGGGTTTGGGTTGATATCTTGATTCCACACAAGTGCCTGAACATAAGCTCTTAACAGTGCAAGAGTTACAGCAGCTGTTGTTGGTGGAAGATTTTCATCTTGACATTGTTTTTTGGTGAAAAGCCACCATTGCACATCTCCAATCTCAGTCATTGTAGTTTTTGGAATATATAATTGACAAACAAATGACTCCAAAGCGTTTCTGACATCGTCTGGAAGAGTGGGTGTTGTACCAATCTTTGCTAAGGCCTCTAGTAGGTCATCATTGACGGAATTGAATGTTTTCCACCATTTAAGCTTCCCTTTATTGGCAAATGTCCCAGTGACATCTGAACCATAATATAAGGCTTGAAGTCCAGGGAGAGCAGCAGATTTGAGTAATCCCAGTGACTTGTGGATGGAAGCTGTGTCAACAAACCTTTTCATTCCCTGCCCAATTCCAAATTGTGATGTCATTTGAGGAAATCGCCTTAAGGCAAAAACCCGAACATCTGTGTCTGGCAAATAAACGTGCGTTGTTCTGTATCCTTGTTGTGATATGTGTACTCCGTGAAGTATGATTTTTATATCTGCTTCTTCCTGTATGGTCCGAAGGCTTGACACATCT
Source organism: Thereuonema tuberculata (assembly GCA_023159025.1). NCBI lineage: Eukaryota > Metazoa > Arthropoda > Chilopoda > Scutigeromorpha > Scutigeridae > Thereuonema > Thereuonema tuberculata. The sequence continues at coordinate 17,165 of JAFIDM010028788.1, read as the reverse complement.
GTTCCATCTGATGATGCAGCTTGATCTCGCCAACTAACTATATATTTCTTGTTATTGCTCACTCCCCATTGTAATATGTGACTAGAGAGAAACTCTGTAAGCTCGTCTTTGTTTTTATTATGGCAACCAAATTCTTCATTGAAGTTTTGCTAACTATCATTTCAGATGTTATTTTGTAGCGGATTGGATCACTGCCCAGTTGCCGAATACGTCTCATTTCATTTTTTAATGAATCCTCCTTATACGTGTCAAACACAACAGGCAAGTGGATTGGTGACAAATTCAATGCATACAATTCAGTACATAAATGTATTCCTAGATCATGACATGTTTTTACTGTGTTACGTTTATTGTAAGTGTGCAGTAGAGCCATTCCATCAATTACAGCCGCGATTTTGTCCGATCCGTGTGAGTCATCTGTTGGATGTAATAGTGGTGAACTGCTGTCAATCCGTTCTTCATTTGATGGCAATGACTCCAAAATCGCTGCAAGTTTGGATTTGTTGGAACAGTGATGCATTTTCCCATCACTAGCAAACAATGATTTTGGGAGGGGTGAAAATTCGTAATTGCTTAGATTGAACTTTATGTCAATATCATCTCTGCTTCGAAATGCAATCAATAGCCTAGACATAAGTGAGAGATCTGTTTTCATAGATACAATTTTGTCTTTAAGGACAACTTTAACCTTTTTTGCTGACGCTTTACAAGTTTTTATGGGATATTTCTTCATTGTAGACCAAAATTGTGTTTTGTGGCTATTTATACGCTCTGCCATGAAAGATTCCTCCAACTTTTTACCCACTTCTGCTACGTTGCTTACAAAATCTTGCACGTCCTCCGGGATCGTAGCGTTTGAGTAAGAATGTGGCTCAGTTGTTGGTTTTTACACTGAAAAGAGTTGGTAGAGTTTTGGTGCTCTAAGGCTTCATCTGCACCTAGGGCACAGAAGGATACACATTACGATTGACAACCCATTTTCCCTCTATGAAGTTTTGCCAGATATCTGGATCTGTTAATTGTAATACATCCATCTCAGCAAGATACAGTGAAATCATTCGTGCAGAATTTAGTCTATTAAGAGCAAAGAAATATTTTAGAAAGTCATGAAAAGAAGCCTGGCTGAGATTCCAATCAGATGTTCTAACAGATCTGATAAAGCACAGCATAGACTGTACCATATCCATATATGAACATGCCATCTTGAAGACTGGTTCCACTGATTTCCTAGAACTCACAAATCTTTTAATTTCTTCAAGTATCCTATTTTCTTTAATGAAATAGATTACTGCATCATGTTTTTGTTTAATATTGGTTTCATTCTTGGAATGTAAACTCACTGCCAGTTCATCTAATAGAGGTTGTAACAAGGTAATTTTTCCCGGGTGTTCCTTGTCAAATTCTTCTAGAAGAAGAATATTTAATGTGGTTGTAGTAGTTAAATGGGCTTCAATAGCTCTCCTCATGTGTCTTCCCTCTAGTATTTGTTTCATAGTCACCGAAGAGTACAAATCGCATTCGACCCACAGCTCTGGTATTCCACTTCCACATATGAACTCACCAATTGTTCTAAGTTGAGCTATTATTATATGCAGCTCTCCAGGCTTCAATATCCATTTGCCTTTGCAATCTTCTTTTGCCATTTCAAGCTGCTTTAAAGATTTATAAATTGCCATATCAGCTGTAACAACTACTTTGTTTGTCGTTTTATTTATGGATTCGTTAAGTTTTTCAAGTTGCCTCATAACTGTTAACTGAACAGAACTATTAGTTGGAGGCTCTGGAAATACTGGCAGCAAGGAAGCTCTGGAAACACATTTCAGATCTCCTAAATAGCTGTTATACCGAATCCATGTGGGAGAGGAGATAGATATATCATTACCATTCAATATGGATCTTCGTAATAGGAGCCAAACACTGTCAGAACATATTGCTTTCTGGAGTAAGTCACCTTATTGTTGGACAATATTGGAAACAACAGTTTCTGGACAACATGTATTCCAGTTCGTAGGTTTTGTACAAGAAAGGATTTTTGGTAAGGCATCTTCAAGAGATGGTAATGGCAAATTATTTGATAAGGCCAATGATATTGGAGCATGTCGATCAGACTTTTTTACATCCATACAGCATGGATGTAAAACAGTTACAGCCGTCCCATGAAATGTCCTTCTTCCATCAATGGTGTCTTCACAAAAGTCAATATTGTCCATAGCACAATGAATAAACCTGTCAGTAACCAAATCTGGTGGTATGTACACGCCCTTATTGCTAATGATCCTATTAACCACACTTCTTGCAATATCTGTTTCAATTCTCAGGACTCTTGAGTAATCAATTGTACTCATGCACCCGACGTTACGCATGAGTTTGATGAAAGACTTACTTCGTGTTGTATTATGAATGGTTAAGCCACAAGCCACTTGAAGAGGTAGGTCTCGACTGTGATGGAAACTTAAACATGTTTTGTTTTCTACTTGTCTTCGAGAAAGACAATTTGACATGAGCATCTGTGACATATTGCTTGCTCGTCTCTGTACATCTTCGTTCTTTGTTATATAATATTTTTTCAATCGATTACAAGAAATTAATTAAAGTAATTCCCTCTGTTGTGGCTCAATAAAAATAGGATTGAAAAAAGACACTTACTCAGAATATCGAACCCCAAAAACACACTGCTTTCTGGAAATCCGAGTCTCCACCACACAAAGAAAAATGATGTCTCTCCCGACTTTTCCTCCAATGTCCAAAGTCCGACATCACTCGGACAACAATTTAGCCTTGCACCCATGTCCCATTCTAATCCCACCTATTAAGCCACAACATTACATGTACAAAGTTACAAAAAGGTGATATTGGTAAGTAATATTAGAGATTTCAAACATCTGAGTTAATTTTTTATTCACAAACTCAACAAAACAAAATCATAAATTCTTCATTTCAAAGCCGAATTTCGATGTTAAAGGTTAGCCGTACACAAAATATCCTAAGAACATGTTTTGTGTAGAATTTAATACTGAATACTTTTAGTAATAGGTTATATCGTCATAAATATTGTATTTTACGAGATAAACATGAAAAACCAGTACCATGTACGGCACAGCGGCGGCCATTTTGTTTTTTGAGTATAAAATTAATCTGCCACTAGTGGCTACTGTCCACCATCCAAATACTGATTCTCCATGCTATAACGAAGAGATTGATACCATTCCCATGCTTGTATCATCAAAAATCCCACGGGACATAGATTTTTGTACACTTGCAAACAGACTAATACTCGTAGAACTGCAACTATACACCTACTGTAACTGTATAAATTGCCATTTTAATGTTAATAAAATATGTTAAAATCATTTTTGTGTTGATTTTCGTCCTATTTCGGATCCTATTTCCGCGGTTGCCGCGCAACTCAATTCCGGATAATCGGGAGGTTACTGTATTTTAAAACCAGATCTATAAAATCCTAAACATTAAGTCATTGAATATTGAAATAATATTTATTTAAAAATAATTAAGATTAATCAGTTACATCATGATCATATATCAACGTGTTTTTTTGTTTGTTTTTTTTTTTTGTTTTTGTTTTTTTTTTTCGTTGAATATATTGTCATGTATTGGAAAGCTTCAGTAAAATTCCATTATAAACATTTCAATCATTAGTTAGATTTCATCTGAATAATATCGTAGAAGAAAAATGCTCATTGTTATGAATTAATACGCAATAATGTGTTGCTGATAAAAAGAAAAGAAAAACTGATCTCTAAAATTATTTTATTTGGAGCATCAGAATAAATCAGAGGATGGTTCTAACTAATATTTATAGAAATCTGCATTTCTTTCTGAATCACTTCGTATCCATTTCCCAAAAATTCTCTTTAGATTAACCTAGAGGTTCTCGTACTTTCTTGGTGGCCTTAATGTATGCAATTTATTTTTCAGAAATCCCCTGGGCAAAAAATAATTTATTAAACAGGTAGGCCCAAAGAAAATTGTAAATATTTATCTCCTATGTTACGCTTGATACATTTTTAATCCAGTGTTTATTTAATAATTATAATTATAAAATATTTAATTTATAGTTGCTAGACCCCCCCCCCCACACACACACACACAAACGCATACACACTCTTCAAGTTTAACGCCCCTATTCATCTTAACTATCTTAGTTGATAGTCTTCCAATCAATATCTCGACATAAAATACCAAACTTTTCTCTTTCCTTCTTGAGACTTTTTTTCATTGACTCCCAATTTCCTTTTTCTTTTTGTATTTTCGTCTATTTTGTAAAATCAGTCTTTTGCAAAAGACATATTAACTTAAATTACATTACACGTAACAAAGGTCAAAAATATACCTGAAATTACAAAAAAATACAGTATTTAATGTAATAGATATTTATAACTAATAAACTGTAGTAAAATCAATAGCAATTCAAAAGTCATTTGTCTTTATTCATTGCTTTTCAAGTTCTCTTCTTGTATTAATAAAATAAATCTGCATAATTTTACATTTATCTTATTTGTTTATATTATGTTCTACATTAATTATTTTATATTAATTTCTTATTTGAATTTCTATAAAAATTTGATGTTTTCGCTTCTAGAACATCAAAAAAATTTGATGTTCTAGAAGTTCAGGGATTTCGTAATAAATGTTAATGTCATATTATAATTAACATAATAATTTAATTGGAAATATTGATTTTCTAATTATTAATTAAAATTTGTTAGTGTACGAATAATTATAATTATTAAGTATTTAATTAATTATTACAAAGATTTTTTTTCCATCTCCTTAAATTAATTTAATGACAAGGCCATCTTCTATTACTTTAAATTGGGATATAATTATTTTTTGTTTTGCTTCTTCTCCGTGATATATAGGATGTGCAAGAGCAACTGTATCGCCTGTTTTTCTCGACAATACAGGGTGCAGGTTGTTCGAGTGAAAATTTTTATTACCGTTACCAAATAGCGCCCAAAGAATTGAATGGTGGCATTGTGGATGTCCGGTAGAAATCGGAAGTGGGTGTAATCGGGGTCAGCTTTGAAACTTCAAATTATAGCATAGGTCATATGGGGTATCGTTGGGTAGGTCTTTTGAAAAGAAACAACTTTTACTGAAACTTTTTTTCTCTAACGTTCCTTGTTTAGTCAGAATTCAGGAAAAACCAAAATGATGGCGCTTGTCATCAAGATACACTTCCGAACAATTAGCAGATGTTGATAAAAAATTGACAATGGTCCAATCAGTTTTCAAAACGTGTAACACAGAGTGAAAGTGGAAAGGAAATACGATTAAAACTAAAACTTCTGCTCTAGCGATCCTTGTTTATTAAAAATTACAAATCATAACATAACATAAAAATACAGAAGATGTGTCATCTGAAATACAGGACTCTATGTCATTCATAAATCTGTTCACATTCTCCAAGTGAACGTTTGAATCTTTAATCTGGTCCCGTCGAAGTTCATCAGAACTGCGACAATCGTTTGAATCATGAGCAGCCATCTTCCTGCTATCAGTTCTTTTGCCACCACTCGAATCTATAAAAACATATGCAAAAAAAATTACATAACATCGAAGTAAAGCTTTTGAATCAATTCTATGTAAATGCATTTTTCAAATCAATTTTAAACAATAGTTTCACTTCATTAATTACACTTAGGTATTCACAATTAATACAAACGAAAGGACATAATTTATATTAAAAAAATCAGAACTCATTCAAAGATTTGAAATCTCAGAAAACATCCCAATGTAGTGGAGTTTCATTAATGTAAGTTGATTCACTTAAAAGCTTTGGTGACTTTTTTTTCATTTTCTCACGTCACAGAATTTAGGCTTAGATTTTTTTAAACATTTTGCGATTCGTGAATGTAAAATAAGAGTGAAAATGAATAATCTCCTGCTAAGAAACTAAACAACATAATATAAAATTTCCGATATTTAACATGATTTCGCAAAAAGATGAGTTTTTAACTCAGGTAGATTATTTTTATGTAAATTTAACTTAGTTTCAAATGGTTGTTTTACAGAAATTAAATAAAACATTTCAGAAATTCTACTGAAGTATGATGAGCAGTTCTATTGCAATTTTACACAATAGAAACAATGCATTTAAAAAATTTTAATTTAAATTTCTTTTCATAATATTTAAACAATACATTTTTCAATTCGATCCAGCAGGATCTTAGAATGGTCTACAATTGGTATAGGAATAAAAATATATACATTTTCAGTTAGGTACATTTACTGCTAAAGTTACTCTTTACTGCTAAATAATAATAATAATAAAGCTCCAGAAGCAGTGAGCCAGGACCGAGGACGTGTTGTGCGCCAAGGGTCTGGTGCCTTACGCATTGCACCACAGCCTCAGCACATAACAATAATATTAAAAGCGCCTAAAAAGTGGTTAAGTATATTAAAAGGTCGACCTAGTGTTTATCAGTGCAAATGTGACATCTCCAAAGAGCTGTTTCTCGATAAATTGCCGATTATCAGTGGCGAATAGTCACTATAACATTTGCACTGATAAACACTAGGTCCATCTTTTAATGTGTTTAACCACTTTTTAGTCGCTTTGTTATTATTTGGTGCGAATAAAAAAGATATTTTTTTTTAATTATAACTATTCATTTAATATTACTTAATTTAAAAAGATATTGCAAAAACCAATTCATTAAAATTTTGGAAACATTTCTGACTCCTAAAGTGTTGAAACACATAAAAAAAACGCACCTAATATATTAACTTATTCTAGGCCTATATGTACACAAAGTGTAAACTGTAATTGAAATCCTGAACTACCATTGGAGTAACTCTCAAGTTACCTTGCACACTTTTATGAGCTGCATGATGGTGAAATGAACCACAGAAGCCTTTGTGTTATAAGTGACTGATTGAACCATAGTACCGTGACTGTGTACTATTTTCAAACACATTTTACTGAAGATTTATATAAAAAAAAATGCTCCTTTAGTAAAAAAAAATGTTTATTTTATTATTTATTTAGTTTATTATTTGTGTTTTTCTAAGTGTTTTAACACTTTAGGAGTCTGTGTCAATGTGCTTCGAACTGCGTATTTTTGCTTTTTTTCTTTAATTAAAAAAAAATACTTCTGATGAAAACCCCATGATGAAATTTCATGTGGTTATTACCAAATACTAGAAGAGTATTTTTTGAAAATTTTAGATTTTTTGATTCAGCCCCTATTTGAGATAAACCTGTTTGAAAATCGTTAATTTTGGACAAATTGCGATATTTGAAGGCCTGTAAAACCTAAAGGTGGCTTTTGAAAGGTATCAAATTTTTTTAAAGTCTTCTTCTCTAGTATATTTTTAAGGGGAAAAAATATTAAAGTTGTGTTTTAATCCCTTCTTGGAAAAAAAATTCCCTAAATCTTCAATTTATTCCAGTCGAAAACATATTATTCCAATTAAATTTTAGGTTATTTCCTTACAACTTAACACATTTTTGGTCATAACAAAATTCATAGATGGTTTCATTTAGAATAAGATGGTTTTTATTCCAAATAAATATCTTAATAAAAGAAAAAAGTTATTTAACTTATCGCTAACCTCTGAAAACGCCAAAAACGGCCGACCTCATATTCAAAATGGCCGATAAGAGCCAAAGTAATAATAATAAATTATTTAAAAAAATCGTTTTGTACTCCCAAATTTATATATAAAAAGAAAATCTACTATCAAAAATAAAATTAAATATGTCTGCAACAAATTAGTTTTGATTTCATATGGATTAACCATTTTCTGTTTATTGTTGATTGTAATTTTTGTTTTCTATCCATGATATTTTTAAATAGTATTTACATTGATAACTGAAATTCGTTTCTTTTGAATGAACTAATTGCTTCATTTGAATCCTAAAGAATTAAATAATTCTCATTCAAACTAGTTGTGGTAAGAATTTTCAGGTCATATCTGAAAGGAATACAGGTCACTTTGTTTCTGAAATATCTGCAGCTACTGTATCGCAAGAAATAAAAGCGTTAGCAGTATCCTAAATTCAACACTTGTTTATTTTTCACTTTATCTCAACAATACTAGAGAGCTCAAATTTTCAGGATAGGATGCAGTTACCATACTAATGAAATACGCTAAGTTTCATTTATCTAGCTTTTTTACTTTGGATTTTATTAGGATCTGAAATACGTCGTACCCTCAATGCTTCGACCTAACTAATACTGTGTAATAATGTGATTTCTTACAAAAGTGCAAACAGCTTGTGTATACAAGTTGACCAATAGAAAAACAGAAAAGTAGGGTATTGAAAATAAATCCATTTTCTAAATAATCTTAAAACTAAATTTAGTTGTAATAGATAATCCCACCTAAAACATTTCATGTAAAATAAGTTGCCAAGACTTACATGCTCATAACGCTTTCACTGTTAGAAAGTTATCAGATCTCATCCTACAAAAAGAAATGAAATCCCACCCAAAACATTTCATGTAAAATAAGTTGCCAAGACTCACACGCTCATAATGCTTTCACTGGTAAAAAGATATGAGATCTCATGTAGAGCCAAGCCCCTAACTCTACAAGGCCTAACTCTACAAGCCCTAACTCTAAAAACCCTATATCTTGATCAAAAAGTATGGCTTGGCCGTTTCATGGAACTATTTCATCCCACCCAAAACATTTCATGTAAAATACTTTGCCAAGATGCTCATAATGCTTTCACTGGTAAAAAGTTATCAGATCTCATGTAGAGCCAAGCCCCTCATTCTACATGCCTAACTCTAAAAACCCTAATATCTTGGTCAAAAAGTATGCCTTGGCATACTCCATATCCTTTACATAACTCCATGGGATTGTCTGTGCGACAGCCACGAAGTGGCCAAGCCATACTTTTTGACCAAGATATAGGATTTTAAGAGTTAGGGCTTGTAGAGTTAGGGGCTTGGCTCTACATGAGATCTCAAATCTTTTTAACACTGAAAGCGTTATGAGCATGTGAGTCTTGGCAACTTATTTTACATGAAATGTTTTGGGTGGGATTGTTAGATTTAGATTTTTCGATTCTCTTCGATCGAAGCTTACTTAGGATACTTGAAACAAAAGTTGTGTTTTTTTCAATTATCTCTGTTTTATTTATTTTTTCTTTTTGTCGATCACATTTTTAAAGAGAATTTCTTTAATGATATTAAAATCCTTAAAATAAAATTATTGCTTGAAAGTAAACCCAAAGCTTTGAATAAATCTGATGTCAAACTAGAGTTGCTTGAATTTTTAATGATGTATCTAAAAGAAAGAAAAACTATTTTATTCATCAATTCTGTTCACAACTCGAGAAGGCTGTGGTACTCAACACAACATGCATAGTTAGGAAACCCAAGGTTTGAAACTTTTGCGTTATAATAATAATTATAATCTATACTAGACGGATACCGTCGCTTCGCTCCGGAACCCTTGCATGTATAGCATTTAAAAAAAAAAAAACACCTTTATTTATTTAGCAAATTAATATGGAGATCGGAGAATACACGACTTCCCAGCTAGTTGTGGGCTTCTCCGCTTAACTCAGGTGTATTGCAAGTTGGCACTCACACGGGGGTTTGCCGCAAAAACACTTCATTTTTGCATGTATCTTCCAAATGCAGAAACTTTTGTTAATGACTTATATACCGTTCAATAGAACTTTGAAATACCAACATTTTCTCAATGTAGTGTTCTCTTCCAACTTTTATACTTTTCGTTTAAATTGAGAAAAAGTTAAAATTTGACCCTTTAAAAGGCGCCATCTTGGAAACCAAAAACTTTTTTCGAAAGATTTTTGTGGCAGTTAATTTATCTTAAAAAGCTCTACAGTTTATCCATTTACATGACCAATCTATCTCTTGTAGTTTGGTCACAAAATTGGAAAAACGTAAAGTCTAATGACAATGACAGACAGAATAACGCTTTTATGTAATATTTAATTACTAAAATCTTTTATTTCTCTGTCTGTCCGGCGCAATTTTCTGTGAGAATAGAAAATAGAAATAAGTATTACAATGAAATGCCCGCGGCAGGAGTCGAACCTGCACCCTTCTGATCCAAAGTCAAACGTCTTATCCATTAGACCACCGGGACTACATCTCACCTTATTTTGTCTTTTGACTTATGTGTCCTTCCTGTACTCCCATTAAACTAATTAATGTATTCAATTTTTTTATTTTCAATCTCAAGATTGTTTTTTCTGAACCGTCTGTTTATTTCTAATTCGGAAATGACAATTAGAACTATAATTGCCGAAACGTTGCAATATTTTAAATATAATATTCTGTCTTAACCAAATTCTGTGTGATGTTTAAAAATAAACGCGTGTACATGGAAGATGTTGGAATAAAAAACAGAGACTTAAGAAAGAAAGAAGCTCTTTTTCTACTACATAGATTACTGAAAAATCAGTATTTTTAACTCAAAAACCACTGAAAGGTATCTTGAGAATCAGTTTTTGCACTAAAAACAAGGGATATACAACACTTTTGTTCTTCAGAACTGAACGAAATGCTTTTGTCTTTGAGAATCAGTTTTTGCAGAATCGTATACGAGACTTTTGTTGTTAACGTTGTGAACGAATAGTAGGTTTCGTACAAAGTTATAATTGTAAAAAGGCATGAGAAAAAGCATGATTATAGATCAAAATTGAACTATTGTTTGGTAACGAGATTTAGAGAAATAAAATGTATGTAAGAAAATGAACAATCTTACCCAAATCGGTTGTTGAATTTTGAATTTCATTGTCTACGTGAAATTCCTTTTCTAAATTGTTAGAATTCTCCGTCACTCGAAGAAATTTCATTCGATTGAATTGGATCGAAAATTGTGTAATTTTTGTATAATATAAATGTAACATATTTTCTTCTCTGAACATCCGAAAGTTTATAATCTCGAAATCCAACAAATTGAATGTTATGAGTTCGTTAAGACTTGTATAATAAGTATTTATAAGGTTTTCATGAAAGGGCATAAGAAGATTATTTTGATTTTCGATTCTTTCTACGATGAACGCTTCATTGTTTTCCAAAAGAATAATTAAACGGATGCTAATTTCGTGTAAATTTCTAATAGAAATATTTACTTCAAACATTTTTCATGATGAGTGAGATAGAGGTTTAGGAAATGAAATTAACGCTTACCAATCTACGTCTGTTGTCTAAGAACGAGGCAAATGAGAAAACAAAATGATTAATATTGTTTCATTTCAAGAAAAGTAAAGCAATTTACTGGACTTAATTAAGTTTCTTATGGAACATATTTTTTTTTTTTAAATTCACTCAAAATTTCATATTTTTAAATTAAAATTTTTAAACAGAAATTTCGAATATCAAGTAATTCCTAAAATAAAAAAAATCGTTTGGCGTTTTTTTTTTTTATTAAAATCTTGAACTTTTTATTTATTAAGTGTTAATTCTAAATACTTAATAAAAGCATACGAGCACCTGCTTTTCAATTACTGAAACGTTATTTGAAAAAACGAAAGTTTATAATTGTAATAAATAAACAAACAAGTAAAATATATAATAGTAAAAAAGAAATATCACAAGGATCAAATTTAGGCCCTATTTTTATTTCTAATATATATTAATACAATACCTCACAACACGCGAGGGCTTTTACTTATGCTGAAGATATTATTCTAATACACTCACATAATAACTTTACTTTAGCAAGACAACAATTACAATTGATTTTACAAATTTAATTAAATGGACTCATGATTATAAAATGAATATTGATAGTAAGAAGTCAAAATTAATGATAATTAAAACCAAAAATAAAAAAGTAGATTCAACTATAATTAAATTTCAAAATAACCCATGTATCCATAATCATTTAACAGCTAATAAAGATTGTCTTGTGATAATATAAAACTTATGAACTATTATAAATATTTAGGAATGTACATAAATGAAAAATTTACTTGGCACAATCATTATCTTTATATTTTGAAAAGACTGAATACATTTATTTACATATGTAATCATGAACAAAATATTTTTTCTATAAACACCAAAACATTATTTTTATAAAAGTTACATTGATTTCTTACTAAACTATGGAATTTTAAATTGGATACATTTAAATAATGATGAACTGAGAAATGTTAATAGAATTTCCTTTAAATTATTAAATTGTATTTTCACAAATTTCAAGCATTTATCTCTAGATCGATAAACAAAGATTTTAAAAACAAATAAAATTCTATTTCCGAGACAAAAAAATGATATATTTAATTGTAATTCAAAATTATTGTAAAATTTTAAAAATTATAAAAATGAAAATTATAAAATTATAAAAATGAAAAAACAATTCTTCCTTAAAAAATAAACAAATTTATCAACGGCAATTTTATGAGAATCCAAAAATAATTTTGGTCTTCGAATTAAAAATAGAATTATAAAAAAAAATATTTGATCAATTTGATGTAAATGTGCATAAAATAAAAAACTACTGTAAAACGTATTTTATTTGAAAAAATTTATCGATGGCAATTTAAAATGGAGATACTAAAAAAAAAAGGAGGAGAAAAGGGAGGGATTTTGTTATTTATTTAAATATACTATAGATTAAATCATTTTAAAACATCTATAATATTATAATTATAATTTGTTTATTTGAATGTTATTTATATTTAATGTTATTTATATATATATTCTGTAACTTGTTATTTATATTTAGTATTATTTTATATTTATATATATATTCTGCAACTTTATTATATTCTCAGACCTACAGATAGATTTGTTCTACAGAGAAATCTAGCAGGACTGTAATGCAATAAAATAAATAAAATAAATAAAAAAAGTAAAATAAACTAAAATAGTTTTCAATTGATTTTCTTACAAGTTTCATATTTTCAATTAGCTTAATCGAAAAGACAAAGTGAATTTACATTGACTGAGTATGAAGCTTCATGGCAATGAAATGCATTCAGAACCAGATAGTCACGTGACTCTCAAAAATGGCTCGGCCTGTCTTTATCGTCAGCCTCGGCTATTCAGATGAAGTGAGATGTGTGGTTACTTTGTAACTGCTTAGTTTAAAAACAATATATATCCATTGTAAAGTTTTCAGTAGATCAAACTTTAGTTGAAAGACATTAGTTTGGAAAAGAAAAGGGTTCTTTTATTATTTGATATGACTTTCTGGTTGGTTAAACAGATGGTGTCTTCTTGTTTTTTTTCAAAAACTATCATTGAAGTTTCCTTGGGAAATATTGATGTAGACGTATTCTGTAACAATATTTATTGTTTAATGTGCTCTAAAATAAAAAATACATGATACTGTTGGTTTAAAAAACTTCTACATTTACAAGAAATGGAAAAGAAAAATGTTTATTCGCCTGCATAGATTATTACTTTGAAAAGGTTGTAAAAAAACAATGTCACTCACAATGATATATGGATGATTATTTTACAAGATTAACTTGAAGACTTGATCATGTCATGGAAATTAATATTTATACTAAAGAACAGCAGAATACAAAAATTAAAAAAATATATAGAACATGAAATGAACAAACAAGACAAAGCAACGACAAATCTTGAACAAATTATATTTTACAAAGCAGTAAAAAAAATGTTCATAATGCATAATATTATTTCCTGATAAAGGAAGGTAGGAGCAGCAATCCCAGTAGCAATCGCACAATGCTCCACGGCTTCTATACAGAGCGAATGTTAGAACCAATGGTAATAAATTTGAAAATGACACATATTATGTGATCATTTTAGAAAGATCTTTACAGGATTAATATTAATACCTGATAATGTCATAGAAATTGATAATTATGCTGAAGAATGCAGAATAAAAAAATTAATAATCATAATTATGCTGAAGAATGCAGAATAAAAAAATTAATAATCATAATTATGCTGAAGAATGCAGAATAAAAAAATTAATAATCATAATTATTTAATTTCATCTAATTTTAATTTGATAATCTTGATAATCCTGATAAAAAAAGTATTGATGGAAAAGATTAAAAAATTATTAAATAAATAAAAACATATCTTAATAATAAAACTTACAAATGAAATCATCGAAAATATGGTCTCTAAGCAAAAAGCAAATAAAACTGAACATGAAAAATGAATATGAGACAGTTTGCTTATTAAAGAAAACATAAATAAAGGTATTTTTTTTAAATAGACTACAAATACATCGAAATAATCTACAGTATACTTGAAAAAATATGTATATAAAAGGAAACAATACAAATTATTATTCTCATCCTAACTTAAAAGACAAAAACAACTAACAATTCGGACAAATGATACATAGAAATTACTTTAAATATCACAATTAAATCGAAAGTGTAACTATAACTCGAAATGTACTTTGAAGAAGAAGAAACCATTCTAAATTATATTTTACTTGTATTAAAAACGGAGAAAAAAAGAGTTAATGTACCAGAATAACTTATTATAAAATGATTTAAGAATTAAATTTCTTTAACTTGATTTTTGCAGTAAATCTAGCAATGTTTGTAAATTAAAAATGAACAATTCTAAATTTAAAACTTATCCAGACAAATGACAAGTACTTAAAATAATCAACATATTTTTAAAAAATGAAAGTATCCGGTGTCACTCATTGAGAACAATATCAATATAAAAAGGATTTTCAAAGAATAACAGAAACTTATATTTTAAATTCGATTAAATACCTTGATAAGTATAAGAAAATAAACGAATATAGGTCTTTTCATCTCTTTTCAGTCGATGTCCAGTATTTATTTTGTTTTAAATATTTTTTTATTGGGTTTTTATTATCTTTCAATTTTAACCAATGATCTTGAGCTCTCTCTTTCAATGCTAGACAATGACGTAATAATAATACATGTACCAGATGTCAGTGCGACAGTACCCGGTAACAATGAAATGATATCAGACAGCAGACAACAATATCAGTGGATGGGGTACCAGAGCGTTCATTCAACGCTCTGAAAAAGGCTTACTTTCCGACGCTGATGATAGAAAATAACTGAAGTTACGTTGTGATTCTGTGAATTACGATTCTACTTAGCAGAGACTCAATAAGATATGCCAGTATTGCAACTCGGCCTCCATAGATGCGCCGATTGAACTTTGCCAAAGAATGTTCCAAACATGGTGGGATTCGAAATGACTTCAGTAAGTCTAAATCCACAGAAACTTAGGACTTTTGTGAGAAGTGAATCTATAAATTTTTCCAGAGAATCATCTATGAACTAAGAATGCAATTATTTCGCCAAAATAAAACTTTTATGATTAAGTCATATTTTGCTTTTTATAGTTTGTTCGATATTTAATATTAGAATGTTTTAATGTTTAAACAGTCGATACCATTGAATTCCCTATACTGGCCAGCTTATGCCTTCACTTGGTTTGGTTGTAGTTTGTTTTCAATAGCAGATTTGAGGTGTTAAAGAGCAGAGTATGACGAACCATGTGATCAGAAACATCGTTTTCCGAAAAGTAGGTGATTTTCAGATGCTGATATTTCGAGAACGGTTGAAATTAGAAACCTTTTGTCTAAGTTAGAAACATCAGAAACTTTGTGAGCTTTCAAACAGGTCAGAATACTTTTTTCTCCAGAACCTATAGTTTTCAAGTTTTAAGGGAAAAAACAAAAAACAGCAAAATTTACGGTCGTCCGGACGCCGCCACTTCGGCTCACCTCTCAGGGTCAGGTACTTTTAGGATGTTTACCTTTTTCGAACTCCAAACCATTCCTGAAGTCAAAAATTCTGCTCCCCTCCATGCGCTGTATAATCATTCGTTGACTGGACTAAAAGTTGTAGGAAAAGAACAAAGTTACAGTTACTGCTTTCTTGGCTTATTTCTTTTTTAAAAACTTTTTCTTTAAGCAACAGGAAAATTTTGATTAAATATTAATTTCTCTTGAAAAATTAATCTCTTTCTTTAAAAAAAAAAAAAAATCTGTTTTAAATAAGCGAAATCCAATACCAGCTAATTGATACAAGTCAGTCGTTATGTAATAAGGTCTCCTCATAGAAGCAATGGTATAGACTTAAGATGAAAAGACCTACAGTAAATGTTTAATAAAGGATAAGATGATCTGCTAGAGATTTTTCAAGAATTAATAATGACAGCTTTTACAAAGGAAATAGATGCTGTAGTTTTAGGGGGTTCCAAGACTTTATTATTTTTGTTATTACTTTAAAAATTAAGTTATTTCACAATTTTAATAATTTTACGGAAGAAAAGCAGAATACAAAATTTAATATATAGAGCAAGAAATCAACAACCAACACAAAGCACGAACAAATTATAGATTATAAAGAATAAAGAAAACTATAATGAGTACTATTACTGACAAAAAAAGTATGGTTAAAATTCAAAAAATGTCATCAATAGTGAGAGAACTTGGGTAATTGAATAAATTTACGATACTGAAATAAGATGCACCAACATAGATTTTGCTTAAAAACAACTTCAAAAACGAAAACAATTTAAGATAATTAAATATATAAAATATGTAAATAGAAGCGTTTCTAGTTTAAGTAAGTTTTTCAAACTTTTAAAATTCTCAGAAAGCTTATGTATTCGGTGATGGTCTTATTATTAATACATAAAAAGAAACATTTTATCATTATTACTATAAACTAGATATCAATTAAAAAAGAACGGTTTGGATAACACAAAGCATAACTAAATACAGCAGACTCCTTTCTAAAATAAAAATCCTTTGATTTTACAGCTTCATTTAGTTGTATAAGATTTCAAAAAAATATAATAACTGAAATGAGACACAATACAGTCGATTACAGAATGAATTGGTTAGTTTAGATGAGGAAATGTTTATTTTCCAAAGATTGTTTCAACTGAAACACATTTTTATTTGGGATGATTATCCTTGGAATGGAAGATTTTAATTTTCTCCAAAAATAATCTTCCCCCCATTGTACATAAGTATGCAATTTCAGATACATTGTCGTTTCTGCATCAAGTTCATTTACATCAGGTAATTCCCCTAGGATGATAAGGATGACTGGTCTGTGGCTGACTGTTGATGAGCGACGTGGAATTCCATTCGACTCCAACTGCTTCTAACAAATTCTTTATTGAACACAATTATCGTTCGACGACTGGATTGAACTGATCTGACGATCTGGTCTGGTATCCATTCACCACCCAACCAATCCCTTGTAT
>JAFIDM010028547.1:121757-143945 GCA_023159025.1 Thereuonema tuberculata | reverse complement strand
AAGTATATATTATACCCCATCTATTTTTAGAGGGAAGACATTCATTCTTATGTTTGCCTTTTCCTTTTAGCATTAAGATACCGCACACATTAATCCCGCAGAAACTAGTAAATACTCTCTAACTAAAAATTTTCTTTTCAAGCACAATAATAACAAAATTTATTATCACAAAAATAAACTTCAACTAATTAAATATAAATATAAATATAACTTATATTTAATTTAATATATACACATCAGCAACTGTTTGTTCTTCAAATTTCATCTTCTAGGTCGTCGGAAATTAGGGAAATATGAACAGACAATCTATTATTATAGGACAAATAATGCTCTTCCACTAAGAAATCACTTTGACAGAGATTTCTTTGATAGTGTTTGAAAAATGGAATGGACAGTCATTTCAAGCCTGAATGCCGCAGATTTTTGCGATACTTTAATAGCCATATTTACAGATCGTTAATCCCTTCTCTGAGCTGTCCTTGAGCAATGGGTGTGAGCACATTCTGGAATATTTATTTTCATTAAGAAATACGGAATCAGAATGCTTCAGTGTAAAAACTGTATGGACTTGAGAAGGCTTCATGACCTTGTCAATCATTTGATGCGATACAATCTGCTGTCTCTGACCTCCTTGTCATAATTGGGTAAATGTGGTTATAGAATACCTAGTTATGGAATCCACTCGACCGTTGGTCGTGGTTGTTCCGTTGGTCATGGAATGCCCTGGAGCTTTTACCTCCGCTACACCAAGAGCAACATAAGACTGTAGTGGTACTTGAACTTATTGATAGAATAACTATTAGAAGTTAATCATTGAAATTTAGAATAATTATATTATAATTACATTACAATTTTAATGATGTAATAATTATATTACATTATAATTTCAACAAATATACTTTTTTAAATTCAGGCCGAGTACGTTTCGAACTTTCATATGTCTTCCCTTTGACGAAATGATAAGTTAATGTATAATTTTATTTCATACTTTCACTGATGTTCCAGTAGCCCACACTACAGTAGTAACATTAGATACAGTTTCCCATTATTCTGTTCCATTGTCTTTTATGTTTTGTCCTAAATGCTCTAATGGGAGATTGTTTTGGAGGAGGGATAATTTAAATGTGATCCCTTGTGACCTAGGAGGATTATGTGCCTTAAAAACTAAAATTACCGATGTCCTCTGTTAATGGAACCTATCATCAATCAATCATATTTAAAAAAAAATTCCTGCTGAAATATAGCGAGTAGAAAACATATTCAAACTTCAAAGCATATTCACACTGAGCAATCTGTATTATTTTGAGGAAGTTTAATTCAAAGCAGTGCTTTTTTCTGGCTGTTTTTTATTCGTGATAGTGAAAATACGTCTTTTCGTTAAATTTTCCAATGTACAACAGAATCTTTTTGAATTCTTTTCAGTTTGATTCTTAATATGTTGGGATTTCGACTGGCTTGCCAGTTCAGAGGTACACTTATCTATTCTGTGAAGACAGCTGATGTAGCTACAAAGATCAGCGTATAAAGAAACCCATGTCAATAGCAACTTTCTGTTGCAGTCTTTGGAAAACGTACTTTTTGTGCTACCACCTGTAAGTTAAAGTTACTTTCCACTTTGTTTTTATCTTATTAAAAGATAATTTTTAAAAATAGTTTAAAAAAAACATATCAGTGGAATATTTAAATCAAAATGTTTCATAGATTGTGATTAGTGCAATTTTTGATAATAAAATCTCTGTCTATAAATTTTTTATTTGTTTGGATTTATTCGATTCAATGGAATCGTGAAATAATTGAATAAGTAAGTTATTTTCAATTCGGAACAAACCAAAGAAAACAAATTACAATAATTCTACATTAGTTTCCTTCAATTGAAATTGGATGTTTAAAGTATTTTTCTTACTAATTTCACATTTTCAGAAAAAAAGAATTGCTACATGTTTCTTGATTTTTATAATACGTTCTTTAAATTAACAAACAGGAATCCGTTTAAAGATAAGAACAGAGATTTTTTATATTTGCATGGTACCTTAGGATATTTCAAGTTTGATGTAACGTTTGTAAGTCTGTTATCAATACATCGAAGAAAGAAAAAGATTTAGAACAAATAAAGATTTAAAAGGAAACTTGAAGTCGATATAAGTATGTCTATCCATCAAAGTAACAAAAAACTATTCGCTCTTTAATCCAAGGATTAATTTTCTATTAGGAAGATTCCTGTGAATTTGAATGAACAACAAACCAGTAAGTAAGCAGCTAAAGGACAAAAACCTTCAAAATATTCAATTCCAATACCACGATATCTGTAAAACTCGCTTCCCTTCCGTATATTTTTTTTCTTCTTAGTTCCTGTTTGAACTGTTAGTTTTTCTTTCTTTTCAATTTTCGGAAACCTCCAAACGGTCCCAAAGTCTTTTTTTTTTTAGCGTGTGTGTGTGTGTTTTTTTTTATTTCCTTTTCCTTTTTTTTCTTTTTGATTCATTGTATTTTTGAATGCAGGTATTCTAAAGTCGGTACAGTATCCAATGGCTAGTCCCTCATTCAATGGTTCGGTGCGCCTGATAGTCCGGCATAGTGTATGGAGATGTGATTAAACATCAAATAAACCCTATTTCCGGACTATCTGAAGAAGATTCAATGAAGTGCGTTGATGCAAAAAAATACAAACCCGTTGTGGAAGTCTCAAAGGATTAAACTAAATCCTTCGATCCCAAAAATAAATCGACACTGATTAAGATGAAGAAGAAAGAAACACTAACCCACGCACTTAACAAGAGGCCACTGATGCATTCACCACATTTACAGAAAGAAACAACCACTTTAACAATACAGAAATCACTCAACTACACATTTTAAAGAACGAATTTTTAAGAAGAAGGTCGAGTCAAAAAAGCAGACAGATGTTCGACAGTTATTTAAAAAGGCTTCCAGAAAAATTCAGACAACTTCTTCGTTTTCCACTTCTGTGTCGTTCGTGGCTGAAGATTCAGTTCCATCATGTTCTAATGCTGTTGCATCTATTGCTGATGAGATCGTTTAACGTTTACTAAAATAGACTGATTGATTTTATATGAATTTTTATTTTGCCTTTTTTGTAGTTTGATTTAAATTACAGCATTCAACTTAATAAATTACCATTACTGTATTGATGTAATTTAATTATTTTTTGTTTAATTCTACGTCGAATGTTTTTTTTTTTTCATATTACATAAAATGTAACGACGTCTGTGTAACATTCACGATAATAAATATCACAGCAGTTATTTACTAAGTTAAATGTTTTTAAACTGATGTTTTTAAATTATTTTTTCGTTTTTTAAAGCTTTTCAGTTGTTATCTGATAATCCGCCACCGTGGAATTTCCGAAGTTTACTGGATTATCGTAAGTTTACTGTACTTCAACTATTGGGTTGTTGGTATTTTCCCTGATTGTTAAGGAAATCAGGAAGAGTTAGTAATAAATAAACTTCATGCACTTATTGATATTATGACAATAATAATATGACGTATTACTTGCATTGAAAGCTACAATGTGTTGATGTACTGCCATATATGCTAAAAATTCTCTCGAGTTTAGTATTTCTGACTAAAATAAACAAAGTGCATTCAAACAATGTTAAAGAGGAAAAAATCACGTTTTTATCACCACAGCTATTCGATACTATCATTCTTAAGAATAATACAATGTGGTTTCGTTCCATTTCTTACACGTATATAAGGACACCATCTTTTTACTTTTGCATAGCAATATCTTTAAAACATATGCACAACCGAATTGTCATTTATTGTCATACAGGGATTTATTTAAAGCAAATAATAAATTCGGATGACTTCAGGACGAAAAAATTTGCAAGAATAAAAATCGTAAGTTGATGAATTCATAATATTTGTAGTAAACAGAAAACAGTTCGTTTTGACTCAGTTTTTAGACATTCGAAATTAGAATCAGCGAAACAAAGTTTGTTTTATTCAGATTTATTCAATTCTTTTTTTTTTAAATTTAAAGAAGTTTGAATTGGTAATGCTATTCCTATTCTTTCTTTTTCTAAATGGCGTTTATATTCAATATTTTGAAATAGTATCGAAGTGTTTTTCTTTTGAATCAAATCATTTAAGTCTTATTTTTACAGTAAATAATACAGTTTAAAATTTAAATCTTCTTTAGATGTTAGGCACTTTTTCATTCACTGAGAATTACATTTCTTTATAAAAAGGAAATCCTTTCAATTTATTTTGCAAAACCAAAAATAGAATATCCAAAGAAAATACTTTTTACCTTCATATTACAGCTTATTTTCATTGATTTTTGAGAATTTCTGGTTATTTATATTTTTGTAATTTTAAATTTTTAAAATAAAAAGTTCATAAGATGAAGGTTCCTCGTTGATGAATTTTTAAGAATATTTTGTAATTTTGTAAAAATAGATTATTTATATTACGAGAATATTTTATATAATTAGATTTTGATTTTATATACGCAATTTTGATAGTTGCTATTTACTTAGTGAAAGCTTTATAGACGGAATAAGAAATATATTAGTCTTCTGAAATTAACTAAAAAAAATATTCTAAAAAGTGCAAACAGATAGGCTTTGACCTACTACTGAATGTAGAATTCTAGTTTCATTAAACACCAATCACAAGACCATCTTAATACTCGCCTGACATAGTTACAGTAAATTCAGTGGCTTACAATTCAAAAGTACAAAATTACATTGACGAAATCATATATGGGAAAGAAAGAAAAAACAAGAAAGATAGTGATTTTAATTTTTATAATTTTGTTTGTTTTATGTTTATAGAAGGAAATCAAAATGTTAATGGATTATAATGAAATTGAAGTAAAATTTCTAAATAGCAGTTAAATATTATTTTATCAAAGCTGCGGCAAAAGTAGCATTACGTCATAGAATTTTGGTTTATCTGATGTTAAGTAATTTTGTTAATATTTTAACTACAAAGAGTAAACTATAATAGTTACGTTCAGTTGTGAGTAATTATTTTGCGACTGCAAGAACAGCAGGGAAACCACTGTTCTTTTTTTTTCTTGTTGAGTCAATATTAAAGAAGCTTTGATTTTGTGGTTGTAAGAAAGTTGTTTAAAATATTGGATATACACTTTTCTATTGGAATACTTGACCAAGTTCCAATATTGGAATCCCTTAAAAGCAGGTATTATTAAAACAAAGGTAGATAATGGAATTCAGAGAAGTATATACGGGACGATTCAAAATGAATGCGACTTTATAACTTCGAGAGAGCATTCTGAAAGATCATTCCAAGTCAAAATCCATCTTACTGTGAATTCTTATGGTTAATGTCAGTTCAAAAGAAGCAATTATAAGCACAATCAAATGCCTTATAGTAAATATTGTTTCTCCATTGGGTCTGAAACTGGATTTATAGATAGATTCCCGGAATGAATTCCTTCCAAATGAATAATGCCGAAGCTTCCTGCCGTATTTAGTAGGCTCTGTAAATCCTTTTTATTACCTGAGAATAGAACAATGTTATCCGCAAATAATAAGCCTGGCAGGGTTTCATTCCCAACTGGGATACCCAAGTTGCTCTTTTCGAGTCTAAACGTTAATTCATTAATAATTATGTTGAATAGTTTTGGCGACAAAGTACACCCTTGTTCCATTTCTATTTCCGATTATATCCAATTTGATTCCCAATTATGGAGTTTGTATTTCGACTTGCTGTCTTTATAAATATTTTGAATCAATCTGATAAATTTGCCATCAAGATTTTTCTTTTGTAATATGTTCCAGAGCCCTTCTCTACTTACCGTATCATAAGCTTTTTTGATATCCAAGAAGGCAATATAAAGCGGTTTTTTTGAATTTTTATATTTATGTATGGTTTCAGTGAGTACAAATAAATTGTCTGAAGCTCTTCTATCTTTTCTGAATCCATTCTGTAATTCTCCTAATATGTTGTTGTTTTCCATTGTTGCTCTCGGTTTTGTTTATGAAAGCCTTCAGCGCTTTTGCGCATGCGTCAGGTCTCCTTCGATTTCTTCAAAGTAGGGGCGAGGAGAAACAAAGATGGGATGTTTACTTTTTATCAGTGTTAGTTTACTAGTAGCTGCGTTCTATTTGCGCTTTTCGGGAAACAATTATGGAAAGAATAAATACTATTGCAAAACTCCTCCGTTATTTTTTTCTTAAAAGCAAAAATGTCCAAAAGAATTTCTTAGGAACGTACCCATCTCAGCGTATCACCCCTCTGTAGAGTAAAATCGTCTGCCAGTTGTAACTCTGCCTTTCAAAACCGCACAGTGGTGGAGTACACTCTCGAAAACATGTTCCCCGACTATAGATTGTAGTCGAAAGTAGCCGCTACAGTAATTCAAGATGGAGCGCGACAACGACTACCGAAATGAAATGGTGGACATGTAAACAGCGATCTACCAATAACCGACGATTTCTTCTAAATTCAAACAAAAACATTTATGACGAAGATATTTCAATTTACTTTCTTAATTAAAATTATAATTGGCAAAACTCCGAACGGCGTCCCAAATTATGATAAACTCCGAACGCGGTCCCAAAGTTGTTATTAATGAAGCATTTGTCTTGTTATTAATGAAACATTGTGTCAAGTGTAATGACATCGTTATTGTTGTTATTAATGAAACATTGTGTATTGTTGCTTAAAAATCCCTTTAAACATGCCATGGCTGGTAGACCGCAAACACCAAGAGTAATAACGCTTTAGTCATAAGTCGCACATATTCGGACAAAACATATTTTTTTTGTAAATATGTTAAGCGAAAACTATATGATTTGATGTGTAATAACTCTGGCTATGTGTTATCCTTCACAGTCATTAAAAAGGTTTATATAATTTGGGACAGCCGTTCGGAGTTTGGCTTAAAATAATGCATTTATTGGTTCTAAAGATTATAAGAAACGAATTTTATGTGTTTTTCTCGCAACGGAAAAATAAACTTTATACACAATACTTTAAAAATCCGTCATTAAAACGGAAAATAACTAACTTTAATTATTTTTTATAAAGGTTTTCTTTTTTTAATTGTATTTAATTCCCTTTTTTTGAGACAATAATACAAGTTTGTTAATTTTGATTATTCTGTAATTAATGAGAAGAAAATACAATATTTAAACCGAAACACACATTTGACGGTGAACTTCGAAGCGGATATAAACTGTTCCTCATAGCTACAGTGACGTCATAGCCTGTACAACATTCCCGCTACAGAAAACTTGACGAGGAATACAACTGCCATGGAGCAACGACGGATTAAATCTAAAGATTATCATGATAAGGCTAAGAAAGAAACAGCATATAATGTATTATTAAGAATATATAAAAACATTGATCCAAACGTCGACCGGGATATCACTGAAAAGAAAATAAATAAATAAATAAATAAAATAAATACTAAATAGAGATACAGCATTGAAAGAATTGAACATTTCAAATATTTCTTAACCAATTTTGTTATTATATGGATCTGTTATTATATTTCTTTATTATATTTGTTTTAATTTTCTAATAAGTTACTATACATATGTCTTAATGAGCGATTTTTTTTTTCGGAGTGATAAAAGATTCAAATAGGTTTCTTCGTTCATTCGCAGAAAATTATGCCAATCATTAGGATATATTTTCAATTCACTCAGTAAGTTAGTGTGAGAATAGGTTTTTCTTTTCAATAACCAGTCTTTACACTAAATGCCACGTTTCTTCTTTCGTTTTTTCCTTTTTGAAATCAGGACACACGCAGCCAAAGCGAGCAAAGCGTCGTGCGTCCGAACTTCACATATTTCAAGGAAAAAATGATGATTGTCAAGCATGCAGTACCGTGTGGTGGCGAGGGGGTATTTGTGCATGCTTGAGCAACAATATGCTTGTCATGCATGCTTGATCGTGTGTAGCAGCCTGGTAATTTTGAATTTAAATGTACTAATGTAATTGTATGGAATAATTTCAAGGAAATACAACGAAATTGAGTAAAAGTTTTCTTTAACATTTTATATCGTTTTGTATTAACTTCAACGTCGTTATTTAATTATTTTGTTGAATTTATTGTTAACGTTTCTTAAGTTTACTAGCGTCAATCAAAAGACGTTAGTAAATGAAAGTGCCCCTTGGAAGGGAAAACAAACGTATTTCGTTTAACGTTCATTATGTTTTGTTTACAAATGTTTCAGTGAATTAAGTTGTTAGACAAGGTAATTCAGTAAAACAAACAGCAATTTCATTCTTTGAATGTGATTAATTAATGTAAGAAAAAAAACCATAATAAATCAAACCAACAAATGGACATAAAATAAAGTACATATAAGTAATCGCAATAAAAAGAATGTTTCATAACGTTGATGTTTTTTTACTACAATGTCCACTATAAATGTCGAAATAAAAATTCCTTCACTGGGAAGCAATAGTTCTATGCTGTTTCGTACAAATTCCATTTATCTCGTTTCCCTTGGTTCGAAAAATGATTTCTTTGTTTTTTGGATGAAAATTGAATTCCACATTTCCCAACATTAATATCCAAAATGGTTTTTATTTTGAAATTTGTGTCTTTAAATGAACACGTTATTCCTCAAATGACTTTTCATTAAATTGGTATCTATTAATTAAATATATAAATTGGTTTGATAGATATAGATTGATCCGAAATTTAGAGTGAAAAAGTAATTAATGTAAAGGATTTTGCCTTATAATGTTTGTGTGGAATCATGGGAAACTAAAGGAAAATGTGTTGCCCAATAACTGCTCTATACTAGAACACTCAGTAGTGTCTATAGTCTTAAATGATTTTGAATTTTTTGTTTTTAATATAAGAATTTCAAGACATTGCTACATAATTGTATGGAGGTTGTCCCAGCTTGATAAAAACGATTTTGACAGCACTCGGTTCCCAACACCAACAATTGTGTTCTATTTGCTTCGATTGCACTCTGGCAATAGTCCAACATTGCAGTTTCTATTGGAGATGGCTTCATTGGAAAGTTATTAATGGCATTTTATCCCATTCCTCCTGGTAGTTTTCCAGAGTTTATCAACAGTTCTTGGTTTTATCAGTAAACGAATTCATAGAAGTCTATGGGAGATGCATCTGATGATTTTTATGGGTATGAAACTGTATGGAAAAACAAGAATTCCCATTGTTGATCCATTCACTTTGTGTAGGTCACTGTTGAGCTTGTTGTATGAGAAGAGGCTTTGTCTTGGATGTATACATTCCTATACTCCTTAACATTCAGTCAAGGGATTTCAGTAGTCTAACAGTTGCAAAATGTTCTATTGATAGTAGGCAGCATTTATTTTCTGAATACTTTTTTAAACTTTTAAATACTTTATTGCCTGAGCTGAATCTCTCTAATCATGTGTTATCATGAACCCTTTGGAAAAAATTGCCTTAAACTTGAACTGAACCATTCTATCCTGCCTTTGGTTTAATATGGACGATAGAAAATTGCCCATGGCTAATTATAGTCTTTTTAAGTACATCCAGGCTTCATCAAGGGTTATAATATATTTCCACCCATTACCTGTCCAATACCTTTTATGTAGCTTATGAGAGTTGCTTCTGCACTTTGCAATGTGACGGATGTAAGCTTGTGTATTTTTAGTTTATGATGTTTTCTAAGACCAAGATCATGATGAATTATGTGTCCCCCATAATTTGTCTTTGACACTCCCATGACCTTGGCAATGCTTTGCATATTTGGGTTCTCTTTAATTACCATTTTTTTTACCGTTTGTACAATGGTATGAGAAACCATTGGCTTCAAATGCAGTTTCTGAGGGCATAACTTATTTCAGTCCAAACTAATTATCGGGTCATTCCATGCCAATTCACACAGAAAAAATGTGAAATGTAACCTATAGTCTCAGATTTTGATGAAATTTGGTACATTTGTTCTTGGTAAGGGTCTTAGTTCAAATTCCAAGTTACAGGTCACTAGGCCTCCTGGATCCAGAGTAGCAGTGCTTTAAAGTTAGCATGTTTTTCTATGAATGTTGTTGCAACTGATCCTTTAGAGACAGGTTCATGTGGGTTTTTATGCTTTTACTTAATGTTTTAAGACTTCTGAAAAAACTTTGGGTGTCTCACCCAAAGTAAAATTTCCTGTAGGTTTCAAATATGTCAACAAAATTGTGATAAACCACATACTTTTCGAACAATGGCATTATAATTGCTAAAACAACATTTCCCAAAATGATGTTGACTTTGAAATGTAATATCATGAATATCAAATGGCAGACCAGATACAAAGATGGGACTTATACCATTGAAAACAGCAGAAAATTTCCTAATAAAATGATGCAAAAACAAACAGTGGGTTATTTATGGGAACACCATCTGCAAATAACATATTTTTGTCCATTAGATTTCTAGTCAACTTTACAATACACGTTTTTTTCTTCCTTCTTTTCCACCGAAAGGAACACTGGTTGCAAAAACTTACAAGGGAAATAACTGACCTGTGCAAGAATAGCTGTGCAACACTATCAGGTTAGTAGGAAAAGTTTGTTGTTCAGATAGTATAATTATTTTGGATAGATATTTAAAAAAATTAAATAATCTAAATACAATATTAAAAAAATAGAATCAAAATCTAAAATTAAATTATCCTTTTTTAGGATTATCGATAGGTTCAAATAATCGAAAGGTAAATCATAAGAGAAAACCAAAATCTGAAATTAAATTATTAGTTTTTTGTTGTATTACAGGTATCTAATCAAATAATTTAAGTTCAATGTTAAAAAGTAAAATTAACATTAAAAATTCTTTTTTGTATCAAATAACAATAAGTGATCAAACAATATCTTTACGAATTCATGGACATGCATTAATTAATCAGTCATAGATTCATTGATTTCATACCAGTTACTGGTATTGAAATTGGTAATGATTCATCCGGAGAAATTGCATCGTCTATTTCACTTTCGTATATTTTCCATCCATCTTTTGCACCAGTCGAGTAGGATGCACAGCCGTTCGCATGGCTTGATGTGCTGCGCTACAGACTGTCCATGATCTTGCGCAACATAAGATGTTTCATATTTTTCTTTGGGGTGCATGTGCTTTAAAATGTTTTAACATAGTCTTATTTGTATTTTGTAACTAAACTTATTCAGTTTAGTTACGTCCCTTGCTAATTTACAATAATCGACCATAACTTGAACAAAATAAGATTCACATTATAACTGAACATTACAATACGAATCCGATCTCAAATTATAGAGAAATTTTGCATTTTGATGCACATTCCTCATATTCAAGCATATATTTGCTTGAACTTGTCAGATAATTGCGAGTCTTTTAATGTATTTTTTAGTAGGTATTTTTTTATTTCCAAAAATGCGCCGAAACGAAATGTAATATGAAGTCACCTGCTATCTGACCCCATCCCCATTACACTTTGTCAAGCTAAGCAAAAACCCCTCCTCCGACATGCATATGTAAATTTCTAGTTAATAAATGCAAGAAAATTATATTGCACTTATTATCCAAAATAAAAGTAATCATCCAAGGATATTTTGACCAAGCACCAAAATTCGATTTTGAGATATTCGTATAAAAGCAAAAGCTTAAGTATTACTTGACATTTTTTATGGAATGAAGTGTTATTATCAAAATTAAGATACTTTCACAGGACAATTCTGATCATTATCAAAATAAATAATATCCTTCAATGGTCGTTAGTCACATGATGCAAATCTTATTCGTTACAATTAGTCGATTGGCATTTATTCAAAATTCATTTTCTGCAGAATTATGTTGAGATAACAAACAGAAATAATTTTTTAGAGAGTTTACACATTTCGCTAGTAGATGGAGTAATAATCTAAAAAAAAAATATGTTCGGGCTTGGTCAAATGATGCTTAATAACACCATCCAATTGACATAAAAATCATTATTCATATTTCTAGGGATTTTATTTTTTGCAATATTCCAGTAAAACTTTGTGCCTAATGAATCATTGAAGATATGAATAGATTTTAGATGATCTGGTGATATTTTCATTTCATATTAAATGTTCTTTTTTTTTTTTTTTTTTTTTGATGTTGAAGCTGCTGATTTGCATTGAGAAGAATTTTGTTAGGGGTGTCTCAGTAATTTTCCTGTCACTGTTCTAAATTAAAGTTCCTGAACTTGTTGAATGATAAAGATGTTTGGGATTTGGCTCTGCTAAATTTGTTTCTTTTGCTAGTGTAGATACGTATGATTAAATATAGTATAAGTTATTTCTTGTCAAATTAACATCTTTTACTGTAGATGTGACATAGCATTTCAACAATATTTGTTTTTCAACTTTTTATATGATCTTAATGTTCATTAGTTATCTTAACGTCTGAAAATTAAAAATGTTCTTCATTGGTATTGTTAACATTACCATGTGTTTAATCTCAATCCATTAGGATATAATGGACTTTCAAAATTTTTTAAAATCTCCTTATTTATTTACATGCAAAACAATTTTTCAAAAGAAATGATATGTTGCAGGTAAGAAGCCACTGTATTGCTTGAATTAGCAGAGTAATTGCAACGCAATATTAATGTCATGTTGTTCTCTCTAAAAGTTAAATCAGAGAACTTGGCATTTTTTTTTTAATGGATCAAATCCCCATATATTTTCGCTAAATCAATTGCCATGCTTTGTATTATTTTTTTTTGTGCTGTATATGACTTGTCATTGAATCTTCATATTTCAATGAAATTCTTACTTGCCCTTGCACGTTCCTTTATCTTGCCTCTTTATATTGTTTTTGAAGAATCTTAAAATAGATTTTCTTTTCATCAAAAGATGTCAACTAAATGAACGGATAGAGAAATAAATGGCCAAGTTTCTTTCAGAAACAAAACATTATGTCTAAATACGAAAGACAAATTTAATAAAATCTGAAGGCAATGGATGATATTCTGAATATTTGAAAACTTGCTGAATTTACTAGCAAGTTTACCAAAAATATAAAAGATTCGTGGTAATCATCTCTGTGAGGTGCTGACTAATTGTTTTGAAAATGTGGTGAACTGCTATAGAAATACAATGAAAAGGTTCCTCAGTGGCAAATTGTAGTGGGATGCGAGCCATATCCACGAACTATGATGTACGAACAGACATGTGAACACACTACTGTTGAATGATGATGCTTTGAAACTAACTAATTCATTTAACTGCAGTTGTGCATTTTACAAAAATTATGTTAGTGAATACTGAAAATGTAGTCGAGTGAACTTTGATAAGAATTAGATCTGTTTATTTGTTAATTTGAAAAATCCTATTAAGCATTATAATTAGGTAATTTCTTCTCCATTATCTATTGAAAATACGATATTTGTTTGGATGACAATTTGATAGCTGCAATTGATATGCACTAGACCATCCACTTCATTGAGAATGAAGGAATTACTGCCATAAGTATAGCTACCTGTTTCTCATATAGGAATTTTGATAGATATTTTGCCTTAGAAACATTGCTAAAGAAAATTGCACCGTAAAGTAGACATGAGGATTTTTAAGATAGTAGATCTACATTTAAATACAAATAACTGCTGTTGACTAATGAGAATATAATAAATATGAAGGATAATGGCCTAAAATTTGATAAATTTGTACTTAAAACACAATAGCAACAACATCACTGTTAAGGGAGTCTGTAGAGAGGCTAATGAAATTGATAGTTTTCATTTTTGAAACCCACGTTAGTAAGGAGAGCTACTGAAGAATAAATTTAGCATTTGATCAGTTATTTATCTTAGTTGTCTATTTTGCATTGAGGATAGCTCAAGCACTGTTTATCTTAATAAGGTGAAATAATTGTAGTAAATTTAGGCAATTGAATATAAAATTGTGTTGATTTTTGTTACGTATTTGAATCTTAGCTGACGATGAAAACATCTCTTAAATATCACTATCATCTTTATTATTGGTGTGTTTTTAATAAGATTGATTTTAATAGGTTAAAAATGCCGAAGACAAGGGCAGCTAAAAAGGCAGATGAAGCCGCAGCGATGAAACGCATTGAGGAGTTGAGGAAGTTCGATTCCAGAGGTTAGCTTTCAGTCGAGCTCTTAACTGAATTTCCAGATATTTAAAATTTTTATTAGCAGATAAATGTTAGTTGCTCAGTTAATTTTGTAAAAGGACCAAATGAAAATGGATACTTTGCAATAATTTGGCAAAGATGAGGGATAGATAAAATTCCAGTAAAATTTAATAAGAAGTTAAATTGTTTATCATTAAGTTGTGAAGAGTTGATTTTTAATTTTGTTTTGACTAAAGGCTGAGGAGATGGAATTTCCAAATTTCTGCATTTAATCCATAATTTAATTTTTACTGGAACTTTAAAAAAGTATTTTAAATTTTTTGAAAAAAAAAAAAAGGTTGGTATTTGAAAAGTTCTTGAAAAATATTAGCAATTGATTTAATTGTTCCAGAGCTGCTTTAATACTTTCCATGTAGGAAAAAAAAATAATCGGTCTCTTTAGCTTTCTTTAACGCATCTTGAGCATAAATCTCTATGAATGGCCTTTGCTCTATGCAATATTAGGAATACAGGAGTTCAAAAATGAAACTTACTTTCTTTAAAACAGTGGACTAAAAAGCTCTATATTCTTCTTTCAGTTTCTTTCTTTTCATTATTCCTAATGTAATTCTTAACACAAAACCTCTGTAATTATTGACCTTTTTAATTATTGATGTTAGCATATTTTTATTACAATAAATAATGACCAAAATTGGTTAAAATAATGAATTGTATTAAGTGGACGAGTCTTTGTAACAACAATCTAATCTGTTGCTTTAACGTGTTTTTAATTTGTTTTTGTGTTCAAGACTATTTTTGTTGTTTGTAGTTAATCCATATATTTAATTTTTCGCTTGACAAAGAGAAGACGTAAAATTCCCAAAAATTCGCCAAAGTATTTAATAAAGTAATGTTTAGTACTAAATTATGCTGTGTGCGGAGGTTTTGTGTTATGAATTACATTAGGAATAATTGAGTGGACTAAAAAGTTTCGATTGGCTGTGATTCAGTACAAACTTATCAGTACCAAAAGTAAAAAAAAGTACGGTAACTTGATACCAAGTACAAGAAATAATAATATACTCCAATCTTGCCGATATTTAGTCTTTATTTAACATTAAGATTTCCTCAGGATTTGTTTACCAAATACAAATGAAAATTTTAAATATAACAGAAAGAGACTTCAACATTAAACTAAATAACATCAAACCTTTGTCACAATTAGAAGCATAACAAATTGAAATCGGAAAGATAATATTGCGATCACATTTTCACTGATTGTAAAAAATCTAATATATTATTTTAACTTTACAATTTCTTTAATTCTTTTATTTTTCAATAATGATCTTTTAAACACTCTGATATTTAGAATTTTCATTTGTATTTGGTATACAAACCCTGAGGAAGTCTTGATGTTAAATAAAGACAAAATATCGGCAAGATTGGAGTATATTAGTATTGAATACGGTAACTTCAATTTATGCTGTACATCACTTAAGTCTTTGAAAATAAAATTTGTAAATTAAAGAAATATTTTGAAAATATAACTTCTTTTTAAAGACTTTTTGAAATCTTAAAAAAAAAACTTAATTTTTTTCAGTTGAATCCCATATTAAAGATATGAAAGAATATGGGGATCACCTTTGCGACGAAATACGTAGAACATGCTGCACTGAAATACTAAAATTACCAAAAGTGAGATTGGTTTTATTTGATGTTTTATTTCGTTGAAGTCATTTCATTATTGATTCCATGCAAGAATACCTAACATTAATTATCTAATATAAAAAGAAAGAAAAAAAATAATACTAATACAAATAAATATATTATGATAAAACAATAATTAATAATATTAATGCTAATTAATTTTTTTAAATATAATTTTATTTATATATATATATTGAATGTCAGTATGTATTATTAAACTTAAGCGTTATTCAAAACTGTCCAGTCCTTATACAAACAGATGTGCTTTAAGAGTTTTATGCATTGTTCCTAATGCTTACGGTTTATTTACATTTACAGCCTCTGAGGAATATGACCGTTGCAGAATTTTCTCGTAAGTTATGCTATTTTTCATTTACATAGTATTGAAATATATCTAGATCTTGTATTGAATAGGATTAATGATTAACAGGCTATTTTTGTTTTCAGTTGTTTATTCTACATCACAAGAATTAGGTAACTTTTTGAAGGAAAACGTGCCAATTCCTTATTTATTTAAAATAATGTGTTTTAACATTGATTATATTTCCCACCTACTCTATGTACTGTTCCAGAAATGAATAGTCACTTTATTCAGTATTTTCGAAGTTATTTCAGTTTTTCTAAAAATTGGCTCCAGGGGACTGACGGGTAGACCAGGGGAATGACGAAAAAATACGTTTTATTGAAAATAGAAATGCTTTAAATCATTAAAATCCTGAAATTCATTAAAACAACATCATAATCAGTAATTTTTGATACATAAAATAACTCTTACATATTTAAAAAAAAAAAAAAAAGTTTTAAAACAATCCCGTAAAGTTCGTCAGAATAATTACAAATAATTAAGAACATTGGAATTCGCACTTGTACTGAAAGATTAAAAATAGAATTAGATTGTCAATAATAATAATAATAATAATAATAATAATAATAATAATAATAATAAAAAAGAACAGCAAAGATACATAAGCAGAGGTTTTTTTTTTAATTAAGGTGAGTACGGGGAGAAAAATCTTTCTCAGAGAATCGGTGGAAAAAGGAACCCAGATGAAAATAAAGAGTTGCAGATGGTTCAGAGGACATGCAAAGAGAGTGGCAAGAAGATAGGCCAAGCCAGAAAACCAGAAGAAACTCAATGCAGTTTAAGAAAGTCAAAGGCAAAACCCCTAACAGCAAAAGTAAATAACAGCTTTTATTGAAACATGTTAACCAATTATAATATAGGTTTTTCTGAATATTCAAGCATACTTTTAAACCATTAATTCATGACGAAACTCTTCATAATCAATATTCTACTATCTTAAAGACAAGAGTAAATCTTTGCCCACATTTATATCACAGTACAGCAAATTGTTGTTACCCAACATCAATCAATTAATCTGAAAGTTCTTTTTCTCCAAAATCTATAAAATCTCAAGAGTGGAAATAAATTGAAAGTATCTTCCTTAATACCAAATACTTTTTTTTTCCTTACATTAGTTGAATTCAGTTTCATCTATTTTCCAACTCTTCATTACTTTAATCATTTATTACCAAAACCAACATTTGTTCTTTGCTCTTCCCCTTAGTTATTCAGTTACCCAAACAGCTTCAGTATGTGAAAATAATCACTATAAAATTGCATAAATGCCATCAATATGTGAATACAATGATAGATGCTATGATAGATGCTATCTGGAAACAAAATCTCTCTGCTAGTGTCAACATTTTTTTTTTCATAAGTAATCAATAATCAGAAAGATGATAATATCATACAAAGAACTTTTTCCAAATAATATACAAATTTAAGACAATAATTGAGTAGATACTGCTACTCATAATTCAAAGGAGTTAAGGATTGGATTAAAAACAGTTTTCGTTAATCATCTATAATCCCTTAAATATGGATAATTATTTAAGGTTTAAGAGCAGCTTCAATTGCAGATACATTCAACGAGTGATGAACTCCTTGATCTAAGTAGCAATGATTATAAAGGGTTTAAATTATGCTACTTTTCTATTTCTCTACTTATCATTGTAAGTAATGATGCCATTACAAAGCCTCTGAAAGAATGTTTTCCAGATGCTCTTAAGATCAACCTTCCATCAAATCAACAATCATTTGCCAAAATAAACCATATATATTTTAGCATTCCTTTAAAATCAAATTAAAATTCCATGAAAAAAATACAAATTTCAAATGTACTTTTATTTAATAGACATAAACAAAAATATATTCCTTCCATTTTCATCAATCTGTTTAAATTCTTCAACGATATTTCGAGGAAAACTATCGTTCCGCTTTGTCAAGTTTTTCGCAAAAAAAAATAACAATAATAAAAATAAATATTCTTGTTATTTTGCAAAATAGTTTTCCACGAAATATTTTTGAAGAATTTAAACAGATTGATGAAAATGGAAGGGATATATGTTTGTTTTTACTGCGGGGTAGTTGCAGAATGCATACTGGTTTAGCAAAGCACAAATAATCAGGAGAAATAGCTGGGTTAAAATTTTAAAACGATTTATTGCATTGGTCATTGAATAAATCTTTTGAACAATTCTGTACAATGGTTCTGTTCATTAAACTTAGAACTTCCATATAATACAACAAGTACAGTTTCACCTTTAGTTCGATACTTTAATCGCCTTAACGTTCTACACTAATCAACTTAATTGACTTTTCTCTATTGTGTGATCTTTTTGTTCTTTCACTTTGAATTCTCTGAATAACTTGAAATAGCACGCTTCCGCACTTTAATAACACTGGTATAACATTATCACTAATTGCACTAAACGCTTCTTGCATTTAATTCACTATTCATAATCACGTAACAGCACTTTTGTTCTATGCGAATAACTTTCTATTCTACTAATGCTTTTTTCACTTGTATGAATAATTTATTAACTCACTAATGGCTATTCTAATATTAATCTAGTATGATAATTAGCACTATTATAATCGAGGGATTGCCTAACAATAACGGCTCAATTTATTCACCTTATGTGACTAACTATTTATACTCGATGTAATATCACTAAGTTCACGGTTATCACTAAAGTACTTGAATTTTTACTTCTCGTTGACACTTCACGATGACGAATATTTTCCCATCTAAAAATAATAATTTACAGTACTTACAGTATGCAGAAATCGATGGCTTGATCACCTGAGTGGAGATTCGTCCAGAAGTAATAAGGTGTCCACCGCCAGTCTTCATCCAATGTTGAATTCCCAATCTAATCTTTCCTTTGGATGAGATTTGGAACTACCGCTTTCTACCGTTGTCGGCTTAATCGTCCTCCCTTCGTTTGAATGGAATGGTTCGGCTCACTGATAATAACGACACCTTATAATTTAAGCTTGTCAATTCTCTTAACTTCGATGGGAATAATAAATTAGTAATAGTTTCTTATAAACGAAATAAATAGTTCTAAACTTCTTCCTTGTTCAAATGGAATCTTTCCAATTATAAATTATCGTTCGGGTCGGGTCTAAGTTCTCTGTTCAACAGGTAGGGAAACTTGCTTCCTTCCATGATGTCTCCAATTCTGAATTTGGATTGGTTCGATAATTTCACGTTGTGAATTCTTCGTAATTAATTCCACAAAAGTTCCTTTTGTCTTCTATCATTAATTACACTTAAATTTCCTACTAGTATCTTTTATCTTCAGTTCCGTCTGTTCTCTCTTCATGAAAACGTCCCTTTCGATTAATTCTGACCGTTCTATTCTCCGCTTCAATTATCGAATAATTCTTCGTTAATTCGCTCAATACTTCTATACTAATTTAATCCAGGATTCACTAATATTCAGGAACTGTCTTTAATTGTTCTGTACTGACCCTTCAAGTGTGCTCGGCTTGGCTAGCACTTGTTCCCGACTCCCGTCAACGCTGTCTGCCATTTAGTGACGTACTCCCCTGAGACTTACTGTCAGTCTCTCTCCCGTCTGAATGAGATCGACCGTGACTTTCTAATCAGACGTCATTCTCGTCACGTCAATCAAATAATTTAAATATTCAAAATTAATCTCGTTGTATTTACTTACAACGTTCTGAAAAATAAAAATTCTTTTCCAGCTATTTACAATTAATTATTTTC
The DNA here is from genome assembly GCA_023159025.1 of Thereuonema tuberculata. Classification (NCBI taxonomy): domain Eukaryota; kingdom Metazoa; phylum Arthropoda; class Chilopoda; order Scutigeromorpha; family Scutigeridae; genus Thereuonema; species Thereuonema tuberculata. Next base: position 124,139 of record JAFIDM010028547.1, on the reverse strand, counting down.
TCTTTTAAATAACTAAAACTTTTAAATAATTACTATCAGTTCGCAACAGTTTTAATATATAACGAAGAACTTTATTGTATTAATAGACATCAATTACTTAGAAGATCAATAATATTGCTGTTACCTCAGCAAATTACTTGACTGTTGACTATTTTGAGTACAAATACCTGTGCAGCCAAATCGATTTTTTAAGATTTTTTTTTTAATTGCTTCCTTTAATTTATTGAAAGATTAAAAAAATCAAAATAATGGAAATAAAGTCAAAAGTTTCGCCATTAGAGTCCTAAGAAGTTAAGGTTTTTCTTCGACCAACAGGATTCAGATGAGGTTGGTTCGCTGACACAATATCTGCTCACCTGTAGCCTCTGGGAAAGAAAACCATTGCCCATTTTAGATAGACCAATTCTATTTTAGATAGACCAATTCTCATACCCCTACTAGGAATTGAACCTAGCTCCTCCAACCAATAGTCAAGAGCCTTACACATGAGCTACCAGACCCACACAGTAATGTGAATATCTTCATTAATATTTTGTGAAAATCTTCTTGATAGACTAGATTACATCATAAACTTTAAACCCATTTAATGTAAATGGAGGTTTCCTGGATGCATTTTGGTATCAAACGAGGAGACGTTATAACTGGACCTAGAAACAATTTTCTATTGAAAACAATAATCAATTAAAAACTGATATCATGATTATACTTGTTTATTTCTAACTAAGCAAAGGAAATAGGTAATATTAAAAATTAATTATAGGAAAGTATAGGAAAAACAGACTTTAAGTTAGTTGAATTATATTAAGGATATTTGTTTAGTTTATACAGGGCAGACTAAATTGATTCATTATACATAATAAATTTTTTTTGTACATTTCAGAAAACCAGTGGTTCAGAAAATGTTAGCTGCTCTGGCAAAGTTAATATCAGTCGACAGCTCACTTCAACTAAACAAAAAAATTGAGTGTTAGCCAAAATTCACGTTCTAATTCATGTCCACATAGAAAGGAATCAGTCCTGGCAAAGATCATCAAAGAATGTTCAAAAACGAAAATATCTGAAAAATGCATTGTGAATGCAGTCCGGGAACCCTGTGTTGAAACCAAAAATAAGACTAAATTATCTACAAAGCTTACTGAAAAATTTCATCTAGACAAGAATCTTGATCCATGTTTAAAGCAGGAATGTGAACTGTCGAGCAATATTTCAAAAATAACCTCACTAAACTGTGTACATTTGGTTCCAACACAAATGGGTAAGCTGCAAGGATTTTCAGAAACCCCTTGTGCACAAAATCTACCATATGAAAAGGGTCCCGATACAAAGCGGTTTCCAAAATTGTGTGAAGAATCCAAAAGTCAGGGTCCACAATCACCTGTATGTCTTTCTAGAGAATTATCATCGAGATGTACTAAAGAAAATGAAGAGCTTACAAATCAGTTTCAAGATGAGTGCAATTATTCCTCAAATAAATCTGCTTCTCCATGTATTGAGCAACAACTGACAAAACATAATTCACATTTACATTGTGATCCTCCAACAATGAACGATGAGTGCTCAAAACTTTGCATTTCAGCGACCACCTGTAAATCTGTTCCATCTGATGATAAAATGTCGATGGAAAGAAGGCCAGGAGGAATATTTTTAAAGTACACTACAAAGCCATTATCCCCACAGAAATGTTCTTCTAATATGAAGCTAGATCCAAAAGATGAATCAAATTTAATCCAACGATCACCACACTTCTCAAAAAATGTTGTAAAACCATCTTCTGCCTTAGAAAATCCCCAACATCAAATTCCTGCAGTCTGCAGGATAAGAAATTTCAGCCTGCAGGATAAGAAAAAATCAAGTGGATGAATCAATACAAGCAGATTCAACGCAAACAGCATCTTCATTGCCATCAACTTCATCCTGTAATAAAAGCAAAAGACTCTCTCTAGATAGAAGACTCTGTCACTGTAAGCCACCTCTAAAGGTCCAAGCAGTTGTAAAGATGTTGCAAGACTGTCTGGAAAACATTGAAAACTACCTTGACTGTAAAGATCCCAATCAGATCCGAGAACACAGTGAAATTATTTTGCATCCACAACAAAATTATATTTCGTTTAAATGTAGATGTAGACAGTGTGAAGACAGAAGTGAAATGGATTTTGATTAAACATATGAACAAAATGGGATCAAATGATTCCAAAGGTAAAAACACAGATTCTCAAGCACTTAATCCACTATCTGCTGAGAGTCCAAGATCCTTTCAGAAATCAAATAGAAGGCAGGCCTGTGATACTACTTTTATACTCACTCCAAAAGATAAGATTACTTATTTTGTGCCCAAACCCACAGAGGAGAGCTGCTCATCACAATCGACAAAAGAACTGTCTA
>JAFIDM010028547.1:61500-116757 GCA_023159025.1 Thereuonema tuberculata | reverse complement strand
TTTCTTTTACTTGTGTTCATATATATATATATATATATATATATATATATAGATAGATAGATAGATAGATAGATAGATAGTTAGATAGCAATCTGAAATTTGAAAAATGCCATTACAACTTTCAAATTACTGTTTCTATGGAGACACAAACCAATCGTGTCTTCACGTCTTCAGCGGCACCAGTGTTAAAAATCGTAGCTAAAATTTAGAAAATTTAGAAGAACAAAAACGCAATATTTAAATACTTTTGCTCTTTTTTATCATACATATGGTTTTTTTATTTCTTTTGTTTTTTATATCTTTTTTTATATTTTATTATTTATATTCTTTTTTGTATTTATTTCTAGTTTCTTAAGTATAATTTAAATACAAAAAAAAAGAAAAGAAAAAGTAAAACGGAAAAATCAAGATATAAACTCTAAATTTGAAGATTTTTTACATAATTTAAATTACTGTATCTTCTTAAAGAATTTATAAATAATAATTTTCCAATTAAAGTTATCAATAAACATTTTATAATTTCAGAATAAATTTAAATTTCAAATTTATAAAAAATATAAAGTTAAAAATATTTTTTATTTTTTTCATAATTTTACTTAATCATTTTAATTCTTCTAGATAGGATCTGTTGGTTTCTAATCATTTAAGTTATCTTATGACAACTCAGGATTAAATCCTTTTTTAGGAAGTTTTGAGTTTGATATGATATTTTTTTTTTCTGTTTTTCTTTTCTTTTCTTTTTTTTTAAATTTAAATTATATTTAAGAAACTAGAAATAAATACAAAAAATAAAATAAAAAAGAATATAAATAATAAAATATAAAAAAAAGATATAAAAAACAAAAGAAATAAAAAAAACATATGTACGATAAAAAAGAGCAAAAGTCTTAATATTGCGTTTTTGTTTTTCTAAATTTTAGTTACAATTTTTAACACTGGTGCCGCTGAAGACGTGAAGACACGAGTGGTTTGTGTCTCCCTAGAAACAGTAATTTGAAAGTTGTATTGGCATTTATCAAATTTCAGATTGCTATCCGGCTTTTTATGTTTAGTAATATAAGTTAATTTTATTCTTATATTCTATACTTTCTAAATTGCAAATGATTGATTGAAATCTTTGCATTGCGGAACTCGAAGATTAGACTTTGAGTTTGGCATTTTCGATATATATATATATATATGTTTCAGTTTTTGGCCAAAAGAATAAAATGACCTTACAATGTAAATGATGTTGCAGGTTAGATTAAAGCACATTTGATTTATTCTGATTACATATTGTAAATTTATTTAACCTCATTTCTTTTTGTACAGAGCATTTTCTGAAAACTGAATTAATATTGACTATCTTACAGTATCTAAATATCTACAATAAGAAGAATATATTTTAAATATTACCAATCACTATTTGCCTACTAAAGAATATATACATAATGAATTACTTTGATGAACTTGGAGCTATAGCAACATCTCTGAGTTTCTTTTGTAGTAATTTAATCTTTCTTTGCATGTTAGTAGTCAATGTAAAATTGTCTAAAAACATCTGGGAGTTAACCATTGTCGTCTGTAAAATAGAAAAACAGAGCAAGTAAGACATTAAAGAAACTAAGGATTAATTTAATATATAATTTTTTTTTTTTTACAAAGTCAGTAACAAACACTAAACTATTTAAAAAAAAAAAAAGGTCCTATTCTGTAATGCCTTAGCAGGGATCAAGTAACTAAATAAATATTACTACGACAATTCAGCAAACTCTCCATCAAATAAATTGTTGGGGTAGGGGCACAAAACAAAAAAATAATTGTTAAAAATTTTCTCTTCACATCCAGTTAAGTGCAAAATTTATTACAGAAAATCTTATCTCACTCAAAGAGTAAGAAATGACTGTTGTCGAGACATTCCATTTTAAATAAATTAATTACTACTAAATAAATAAAGCCGTAATCACACACGTAAGCTTAGGTTGAAGATCCGTTCAGCTTTTATGACATTTATGCTTCAAAGATTTCGTGAGCGTTTGTCAATGTCCATCATGGGTGGCATTTCTCTGTTTGTTACAGTTGGGTGTAATCAGGTTAACTTTAAATTCTGGAAGGGATTTTATATTCTTAACTCACTCGACAATGACAGATGGAAAGCTGAAGAAATTAACAGTGTCTATATGTATATTAAATCTTTTCATATCTTTAAGAATGTGGTGATTACAGATTTATTTATATATTTATATTTCCACACATTAAATTTCTTTAGTTCAATTAATACTGTTCTAAATAAATTTATTCAATATACAATAGCGTTTCAATCTTCATAACTCTTTTAAACAGAATTACTAAAATTTTAAATGTTCCAGGACAAAATAGTGAACTTAACTTTGTCTTCTTGAAGTGGCATAGTAATGGCCAAATCATTCATATCGCCAGATGGTATCAAAGGGCTGCCTGATAATGACATCAAAACCACCTGCTCACCAGGCCTTATTTGACGTAAAACAGTGGCTGGTGTCTTTAGAAATCTACTGGAAATTTTAAGAAAAAACAAAAAAAATAATCGAAAACATTTAAATGTAAAGTTAAATTAAATAATGAAGAAAACAGCTTATTATGTAACCTCTGTCTAAAATTCTTTCATAAAAACTTAATTTCTTTTTGTAAATCTCAAGTTTTATTTTTCAGCAAATATACGAGGAACTTCACTGAACTTGCTGTGGACAAATTAAAACTACAAAACAGACATATATAGCAACAAACTAAACTAGTCTCCTTAGGTTATAAACAGAACTACTAGAATTAAAGCTTGAAATTTTCACAGGAAAACATGGAATGGCAGCAAAAAGATAACAAATTTTCATGTTTTCTATTTCTAATCAAATGAAAGAAGAAGAACAAAAAAAAAGAAACTGCAATTAATAGCAAATTAGCAAACCAACTATCAACAATCTAAAAGTTTTACTTTTATTTTTAGGGATGTGAATTTCTACTACAGTTTCTGCAGATCACAATGTTTTTCTCAACTTCAAAAAATTAAAAAATTAACGATCCATAGCATTTCAACAACATGGCCATGGCTGTATGGAGCACAACGAATGCAGTGTACCCAAGCACAAAAACTACAGGATACTGTTTCCAAGATGTATTTAATGATCCAAAGTTTCCGGGAAAGGGGGGGGGGGCAAAAAAATATCTTGCATCCAGGTGCCAAGCATCTAGGCGCTTTGATCAAGTGTTCATATTTCGTACAAGATGTATAATTTTCTTCAAACGATTCCCCTGACTAGGCATAACCTATATTTACATTTCGGCTTTAAATTTATTTTAATTAGGAAAATAATCTTAATTTCTTTTATATTATCTTCAAACATTATCTGTGCTTGGCAAAGCTAGTGCTTATAACCTTTAAACCCCTTCTCCAAACAAATGTATTCATAATGTTTTATTCCCACTTCCATCCTAAGTCATGTTATTTCCTTAGCTGTGACCCGCAAGTTGCAAGTTCAAATAAAAATTGTAGAAAAGGTTCTTTAGGAATTTCAAAGAATTTACAAAATATGGTTAGAAAAAATTATAAATTTGGCATTCATAATAACAGAAACGACTTGAGAAAGCTCGCCGAATGCTTAGTTTGGTCGTCGATGGTCGCTTGAAAAGGTCCTGTTTACTGACGAGAAGATTTTCACCGTCCAGCCGATTCACAATCGCCAAAATCATCGCCAACTGCTCAAGAAGGGTCAGCAAAAGACCGCTGCCGCGAAAACCATCGGCCGCAGCCATTTTCCGGCCTCAATCATGGTGTGGGCCGGCATCTGCGCCATGGGAAAGACACCGCTAGTCTTCATTGAACGGAACATCAAAATTAACGCTGCCAGCTATCAGCAGCATGTCCTTCGTGACATACTACAACCGTGGGCGGCACAGCACTTCGGCCCAGACGGCTTTACTCTTCAACAGGACTGGGCTCAAGCACATTCTGCCAATTCGACAATCGCCGTGTGTGATGAGCTGTTTCCCGGCTTTTGGCCACCAAACTCGCCTGATCTAAACCAAATGGACTACTCAGTGTGGCCCATCATGGAACAAAACATCTCGGGAACAAAACGATATGCCACCGTTCACGCCCTCAAACGGCTGTAACGAATGCCTGGGAGAAGATTACGGTGGAACAATGCGCGACCATTGTCGGCAGCTTTCGAAAGCGCCTCCGTAAATGTATTGAGGCCAAAGGAGGTAATTTTGAGCATTTAATGTAAATGTTTTGGTTTTTATTTATTGTTTCTAAAGTAATGAAAGTTATCGTACATTTCGTTGATAAATTTAATTTGTTTGTGCGGTATTTTTTTACTGTTGAGCTAGTTTTAAAAATTGCGGGAACTTTTTCCGCACCCTGCATATCGCAGATAAAATGTATGCAAGAATTTAATCATTTACATGAAACATCATGAATGAACATATTGGGTAATTCTGTTCTACTCCTTTTACAAGGAATAACTTTAATATATGAAAAATCTATGTGATCTGTACATAAATTAATCACGAGGCAGAGGATGGGACTTAATTTTTTTTAGTGGAATCAAAGAGTCAAAATAGAAGTACTAAATTATTGGAGTAGGAGTAAAAAAAAATGACTATATTATATTGCAGGAGCTGTGGAATGTCAGAGTTGCACTTGACTATATTCTTGGAGAAAAAAAAAATTATTTTTACAACTTCAAAGCCCTGAATGGCAGAACAACAGATTGGATTGAAATATCATGTAGAAATAAAATCCAGGATTTCAAATTAGAAAATTCATGTTTATATTTGGCTTTTATCTATTTGTATGTACACATATATGCAAACAAACACATATATATGTTATAGATAAATATATGTTACTTAACAGAAATTTCACTTGCATTTTTCTTTGATGATGACAGAAATTCCATTTAAATAACAAAACTGATAATCCTAAAAACCCTTATTTTATTTTATTTTACACACACTGATTTTGGAAAAGTGTGCAGTGTGTGGCATTTGAATTTGTTGTTTTGATCACAATGCTCTTATTGGAAATAAATAAACTCCAAATGTCAAATTGGTTTCATTTAAAAACAGACAACATACATTCAATCAGCTTTATTTAATGAAATGGTCGTTTCCCCCATCCATCCCATGCTATATCAACTAGAAAAACAAATAGAATTTTTCATTACCTGGAATCAAACTTAGGTGTGAATGGGGTAGCAAAACTAAACTTTGTTCTGTTAGTAGTACTCGTCTGAACCGATCCTTTTCTCTTGTCTACAGGTTTTACAGTATTTTTCAAAGGTGATGGTTCAACATAAGATGGTGTTGTACAAGCTCGAGAAGACCTTCTGTTGGGTGCTATTGAAGAATTGGTTCTTTTGTGCTTCTCAAAGGAAATGAAAAAAAAATAGTAATTCATAAAATATACCACTGAAGATTATATTTTTAAATCATAATATTTACAAGAAGTTTCTGAAAGAACTTCATATAACAGCTTTTCATAAAATATTATTCCTTAAAATTTCTTTTTGTTATTTTTCTTTTTTTAAAGTCATGAAAACAACACACATGAAAAAGCTTACGTTTATTTTCAAATTAAAAAAGGGGAGAAGTTAGTTAAAAGGGGAGTCTTCACTTGACTCCCAAAATGAAACAGAATCCATTTCTGTGTTGATTAAAAAGACCAGGGCAAAACCACACACAATAGAAGTAATCAGCACACTGCTGGAGGCATGCAATAAAGGGGGGATTTCCCCTCTCATTTTTGTGGTTTTGGTTGTTCATTCTAAAGATGCGTGCATAGGCTTAGCCTTAGACACGCATCTGCTTGTTTGGCAGCTCAAACCGCAGGATTGTGGAGGGGAAATACCCCTTCTTATTGCATGCCTCCAGCAATTGCTGAACTCTACTTTTGTGACTAGTTTTGCCACGGACTTTTAACTGAAACCCAAAAAATGGATTCTGTTTCATTTTGGGAATCAAGTGAAGACCCTCCAGGTTTGCTAATTAACTTTCCCCCTTTACAACCTGCGGTTTGAGCTGCCAAACAAGCAGATGCGTGCATAGGCTTAGATCAAGATGATGTTCACTTTTCTTTGAATATTGTTGTTTTGAATGTCCTTTACCAATTTAAATTCTACCCTTTTTTTTCAGGCTGGTTATTCAACAATTTTAACAACCTTTCGGATATTGCCAAATTCTTGAAATTTGATGGAACAGTTCAGAAACAAAATCTTCAGAAACAAAATCTTTTATTCTTAAGTAGTTGATATCTGCAACTTTGCACAATAAACTTTTGAAGTGAAATTCTTCTTTTCAAGTTTTTTATTTGAAGAATTTGTTAATATTTTCAAATTACTTTGCTATTTTGGTTTATTTCATTTCTAAATCAGTAAACGTAAGTCAACGTAATATATCATTTTTCAGAGAATTTTTTACCAATTTACCAGTGAAATAAATAAAACACCAAACACTCAATTACATGAATTAATATGATAAAAATGGTTAAAATGGGTTTACAAAGCAGAAGAGAACTTCACAGACTATTTTCAACAAAATCTTGACAAGTTTTTTTCATGCTTATTAGTAATCATCACACAGAGATTCAAAGCATGTTGAGATTATGGAAGTTTCAATTAACTACTTGTAACAGGCCCTTACAATTTCTGAAACTGAAATACTACGTAGATAGCTCAAGACAAGGAGTATAAATGTCCCCAAGTCCTATCGTAGCACAAGTTTGTATGAATTAGCGACCAATATAGACTCAGAAGTAGTTGCCTAGGAAGAAAATAAAGTTTCCTAATGATGGCTAAATTTTTTGAGAATTTATGAGCGATTTGTTGTGCATTGGAGATTCCATGATAGATCATGCAAAAGAGTAACACCTAAATATCTGAAGGATTGAACTTCTTGTAATAAAGAGTTGTTATAAGTGATAGAGAAATTGTCAGTGTTGAGTATTTTATTTCTTTGATAGAAAAACATATAAACCGTTTTGGTTGTATTTAAAGTAAGGTCGTTTGAGGATAGCCAAGATTCAAGATAGAAAAGTGAGCACTGGACCTCGTGCTTGAATTTTTCCACATTAGGATGAGCAAATAGGAGAGTTCCGTCATCGGCATAGAAGATACATTCAGGAACAAGTGATGTGAGTATAAGGTCGTTTATAAATAAATTAAAGAGAAGGGGGGGGGAAATGATAGACCCTTGGGGTAAACCTGTCGACGTGTAATGTACTGAAGAGGAATATCCGTTTATGTTCAGCTGGTATTGTCTTTGTGATAGATATGAAGAGATCCATGTAAGAGGTGGGCCTCTAATACCCATATGTTCTAATTTTCGAAGTAAAATATTGATATTAATTGAGTCAAGAGCCTTTTGACTTAAGAATGCAAAGATTAAAATAAATAAATAATTAAATATAACACATTATGATAGACAGTGGAAATCAAATTCTTGAATATTATTGTTTTAGAGAAAATTTAAAAAGGTTCTTTTTGACTGTAGAAAAGTTATTTATCATTTCAGGCTGAAATATATCCTATTAATTATTACTGCAGCTTTTGTAACTACAAAATTGAAATTGGGAAAATATGCTTATTATTAAAATTTTGGGAAATGTAGTAAGAATGTTATTATTCAGAACTCAATTAAATTAACAAGAAAGCTTAACATGTGTTGATGAATTAAAGACAGCGTGTTTTTAAAACAAACGTTTGTGTTGTCCTCGCAATGGAATATGCAAGAGTTTTCCGAAACTGTAGGAATATTTTCACATTGTTTAAGCTGTTTATGTTAATTCTACCAAGTGCGTGCGTTTCATTTTCTATTTATTATCTTTAATCCTGAATTACATTATTTGAGTTAGCTAAAATATTATATTGATAATTCACTGATTCTGTACGAATATTAAAAGCAAAGCAAGTTGATTGTATTCAGCAGTGGAAGGAATCTTCAATGCTTTAGCATTTTAGCTACTGGTACTGTTTGTACCTCAATATACAGTACTTCAGTTGTGGATTAAATCCGATTGACTTAAAAATTTTGATTTTTAAATCTTCCACTTTTTCATTTATGACTACCATTCATGTTGCAAGTAAGACCGTGTTCTTTAATGTGTCTCTTACTTATAAAACTTCTTTTATTATAACTAACGTCTCCATATTACGATATTTCGAATGCCTAATCGGCTTTCTTTTTCAAGCTCCACAACTAAAAATAAATAAATAAATAACAAGATGTATCGAAGGCTTAATCTGCCTTCTTTTTACAAAAAATAAAATAAAATAAAATAGATAACAATCATGAATTTCTAACAATTCAAAACGTGATATGCTCCACACGACGCATGAAGCATTATTACAAAAATAAAAATAAAATGTCCAATTGTTCTTTTTTAAAAATAAATTTTCTTATCTTTGAAGAAATAAATTTCTTAAATTGTCCTTCATGTCTAAATCTTTAGAATAAATAAATAAATAAATAAATAAATTTGAATTGTTAGAAATTCATGATTGTTATCTATTTTATTTTATTTTATTTTTTGTAAAAAGAAGGCAGATTAAGCCTTCGATACATCTTGTTATTTATTTATTTATTTTTAGTTGTGGAGCTTGAAAAAGAAAGCCGATTAGGCATTCGAAATATCGTAATATGGAGACGTTAGTTATAATAAAAGAAGTTTTATAAGTTATTGGTATTATTTGTAGTGATTTTGAGTGTCTCTTACTGTTTTTCAGTATCAAATCACCAGTGATTTAGAGTGGCAGTTCATTTTCTTGCCACTTAGGAATCATTCAGCTATTATGATCAGTGTGCAAACGTTGTGGTTTTTGGAATCACAGCTTAGAAAATTATGTTTTATTTTTTCAGTCTTTACTGTTTACATCAAGGACAGGAAGCTTTTCCCTGTGGATCACTAAAAAAATTGGATTTTCCAAGGACCAAATTGGGAACCCCTACACATACATAATATGAAATTGGAAGACAATTATACCAATCATAAAAGACTACTATTTATTCTATACAAATGGGAGGAAGAAAATTGTTTAATTTATAGTTATTTTTTTATTTCAGTTTCAAGCAATAATAGTAATCTTTATTTGTCCCAAAAATTGTGCTGTGAATTTCAACTGGTTCATAGGTTGGAATTTCCATATCGTATGCCAGATAATGAATGAAATGACTGCATTTTAGGGTGACTAATATGTCAACAAAAAGTTATTCTGTGCTTGCAAGGACTCAAACTTTAACAACGCAATATTAGTTTTTGAAATTTGTTCCATGATCATATGTAACAGACAGGTGAAAACTTGCAAGTTTTTAAATTAGAACTGCAAAATATTTTAAAAAGTCAAGACTTAGGAGAATGAATTTGTATTTAAATATGTAATTTATATTTTTTTTTTTTACATTTAGATAAATCTTTTGGAAGCAAACTTAAGTATTAAAACTTTTGGTATTCCTTCTGTTTTAGACACATACTTTTCAGAGGAGATCAGGCCAATAGTTGAAACTGAATTACCTCTTCAGATGTAAACCAGGTTTAAAACTGTAGATGGCTTTTATTTATATAGAAGTAGAACCTGTAGAAATTCTACAGTTGGGAATATAGTTCTCCTAATCATAATTAAGTGATAATTCAGATTACGTAACATCTTTTATTCATATTTAAGTAAAAAAATTACTTAATTACAGTGATTACTTGGATGCGAATGGATTCATATACTTTCTAGTTGTAGGAGGACGCAATAACAGGGATCCAGGAGGCGTCAATTTTTTATGAAATTTTTTATTTAAATTTCTTTTTAATAAAAATTAACAAGCTCATGCATTCCTTCACATCAGGACCTTTAATTTGATACTACATTTATCTCTGTATCTCATGTGGTTCCCAAGAAAAAGGGTTTACAGACTCTTTATATCTATGTTTAGATAGATCTTAATATTAAAGCTTTGTAAAAAAAAAGGAAGAAATGACTTTGATATTTTTATATCTTGTTGACAAGAACAAATACTCACATATTAAATGGAGTACATAGTAAATATGGCCAACTTTTTAATAGCATGCCCCAAGGATCTGTTACGGCACCTGTCTTATTTAATCTTTATATGCCTGATATACTGATGACTATTTCCAGAAAATTTGCTTACATAGATGATTCAGCAATTACAACCCAAGGAAAGACATTTGCAGAAATAGAGAAAACCATAGAAGACTCCTCTTACAATAGTCTTGCAAATGGCATTTACAACATAATGCTTCCAAAGCAATCTATACTATTTTGCACTTAAATAATACAATGGCAAACAAGCAATTATGCCTTTCTATAATTAGCAGGGATATGCTATTAAACACGAACATTTTTAATATCTTGGGGTAATATTGGACAGGATCTTATCGTATATAAGTATCATCTTAAAAACCTCTCTCAGAAACTAAAAACCAGGAATAATATCATTTCAAAATTGACAGCTACTATATGTAGTAGTATGGTTGCAATGGCCTCGGTGTATAATGCTGGTGAATACTGTGGGGAAGTAGTATGCATACGAAGAAAGTTAATATCCAATTGAATGAAATGATAAGTGAAACAGTCTGAACAACCCCAATAAAGTGACTCCCTGTTTAACCGTACATTGAGACCCCATGATATTAGATTAGAAATGGTGTCTATATGACCAATAAAGAAAATTGAAGTGAATAAAGACCTCCCCATCCATGCAGACCTAATTGATGGTAAAAACAAACTAACAACAAGGAAACCTATTTGGTCTCAGGCTGAAAAACATGAATACCAATGAAAAATGGAGAATCTGTTGGAGAAAACTCAAACAGAGATTAAAATTTTCTAACCAGACAAGAATTATCTGGCTCCAATCTTCCAAAAAAGTTGTGGACATCTCTAAACCGATTTCGAACTGGACATGTCAGATGTAACTACCTAACTTGCAAGTGGGATTTCAGTGATAACCCAAGCTGTATCTGTTGTGAACTTCAGATTATGAAACATTTAATGACATGTTCTTTGTATGGTTTTCAAGATGGTGATTTGGAAGTTATTAACAGCTTGACAAAGGAGCCCTTTAACTAGCTCTAAAATTCCAAAATTTGAACCTTTTTTGTATAAACTTTTTTTTTAAGCTTTTTGTGTTTTTTTCTTAAATATTTTAAGTTAATTTTTATACGCTTTCTGTATTGCTTGATTGCTCAAATATGTGTAATATTTGTTCAATCAAGCAGTACAGAATATTAATATACACACTCACAGGGCTACTTACATACCATAGTGGGAACATGCTTTTGGTCTTCAGGAAGACCTATTCGTCTCCCTGAGTCTCTCTAGATAGCAGCTGTGTCCTTGAGGAATCCATGGTGTTCTCTCTCACTCTTGAGAGGGCATCATGTGTGTTCTCGAGTAATCCATGTCGAGACTTATTTGTGTGTCTGAATCTTGACAAGGCATCAGCTGCGTCCTTGAGTAATCCGTGCTCGTGTCTATTTGTCTTTCTGAGTCTCGGCAAAATATCAGCTGTGTCCGTTAGTAATTAATGTGGGGGGATTTATTCTTCTGACTGAATCTCGGCAGAGAATCAGCTGTATCTTTGAGGAATCCACATTGGAAGTGACTCCATCCTCATCCAAAGTACAGAGATAACTGATTAACTGTGTCCTCCGCTATAAAAGATCAAAGGGGATTCATCAAAAAAAGAATTTGTCAGCATTTAGATCTGGAATGATTTTATTTGAAATCTACTGACTGTTTTATATGTACCAGTTTTGTTAATTTTTTTGGGCCACCCATTGCCAATTGTCAACTAACGTTTTTCTTGATATACCCAGTATTACATGAAAATTTACCATCTCACAATTGCCGTCTTGAAATAAACCCGTCTTTTTTGCAGTTTAAGCCAAGACCCTGAGACAGCCTTTTTTAGTTTTTAGCACTCTCATCAGCCAGGGTTACTCAGCCAGTGCAAGACCCAAAAACGCTAGGAGGGTAAGTAGGTAAAGGTGGAATTCACAATGCTCCATCGTAAACTAAAGAAAATAAAATCATAAGAACATTAACTGTGGAAAACAAAAACCTTGGGTATCGAGCTTTCTGTCTCAAAAAGAATTTGATAATCTTTTGCTCATTAGACGGTTTTGTTTTCTTTAATTTTGTTTCTTTTTTTTTTCTTTCTGGACAAATTCCTTTTGAGGCAGAAAGTTTGAGGCCCAAGGTTTTTGTTTTCCACAGTTACTGTTTTTTTTTATTTTACGTTCTTTAGGTTATGAGAGAGTATTGTGAATTCCACCTTCAAATTTTTATTCTGCTCTTCAGTTTTTGAAATTGTAAGAGCTGCAATGAAGATAATCACTATCTCAAATAAACAACAGAAATAGTTTTCACCTTATAGAGGTAGTTCCATTTAGGGCAGAATTTCCTAATTATCTGCTAACTGTCTGCTAAATAAAAATTTTTTTCGTTTAAAGTAAAATGTGAAGCAGAGTTTTTCTCTTTCAGTATTCATTGATACAATGTTATAAGCAAATCCTTATTCAGGCTCTTATGACAAAACATTTTATGGTATAAACTACAAATTTTTTTTTTTTGATGTCTTTCACCATCTATCAGAAAGTAATAAGAGTGAACTCATCCAAAAGCCTGGTACTTAATGCTTCTCTGATTTTGTTCATTATCTTATACAGGATGTTTAAAGAAAAAAGGGTCATATATTTTTACTGCAGGTAATGTTCATCAAAACAAGAAAAAAAAAGTCTAACAAAAGCTAGTCCCAGAATTGATATCTTTAAAGATAATAGGCTACCTTCTTACTTGAGATCTTTGTTGCTTTCATCTTGGTTCTGTTACGTTTGGCTTTCTTCCTATTGCAACTCATTGCTCTTTTCTTATTGGTCACGTTACCTCTGCATTACAGTAATCAAATGAGAGTTTAAAGACTTTCAGTTATTCACAAACTAGTAAATCATTGCAATTATTACGATTAGTTATATATAGAACCGTATGAGGTTCTTGTAAGCAGAGAGCAGTAAAGTGTTGTTGTTCTGTGCAATTTAAACAATACTCAAGGTAATGGAAGACTATTATTCAATACAGGAATTGGCAGACATGATTTTCTGCTATGGTTTTGCAGATGGAAGCCAGTTTCCTTAGGCTCAAAAATATCCAGCATGCTGGTTACCATCACCAAAGACATTTAACAAGCTATTTAGCAACTTTCAGAATAGATCTCACCCATTAGCTTACCTGATATGAAGGAACAGATATTGAGAAAAATGGAAAACATCCTTAAACAAGTATTAGAAGAATAGCAGCAGATGAAGTCATCAATCATTTTCTTGTCTGGTCAATTCTTCACGAGCAGTTAGTGTACTTGCATCATGTTCAATTAGTGCAAGCTCTTAGGTCATGCCAGATTAAGAGTTCTGTCATTGACTTCTAAACAAGTATGTTAAAAATCTGCAGTTCACAGCAAGCATTTTATTTATTGATGAGGAGGGCTTCACAAGGTATGGAATAATCAATTACCATAATACACACTTGTAGTCAGATGAAAATCCTGACCCGATTGACTGGGCAGGAGTAATGTTATAGGGGACAGACTCATAGGACCTTGTGTTCCACTGAATGGACTAACAGATGCTTTGTCACACAAATTATACTATTGGATGACATGACCCTTTGTGAAAGGCAATGGATGTGTTCATGCACAATGGGGCACTACCCCATTTTCTATTCATCGTCTGAGAATATCTAACCCAGATATTTCATGGGAACTGGATTGGTCGAGAAGGTTCAGTAGTTTGGCCTGCCTGATATCCTGATCTTAATCCCTTCGATTTTTGGCTATGGAGACACATAGGCCTAAAGACCTTGATATTCTCAACAACCATCGATGATGTCCAAACATTGTAGGAGCATGTATTCAATGCTGTCAGCAAATCCAAGAGCAGCCGGGTGTGTTCACAAGTGTGTATGATTCTCTGAGGCGTAGGGCTGAAGGATTTTTGGCAATGAATGGGAATCACATAAGAGCACCTTCTATAGTGACAATAAAGACTGGTCCATAGCTCAACAAGTATTTGTTTTAGGACTTATGTTCACTAGTCCTTTTTTTCTTGTTTTGATCAATACCACCTGATGTGAAAATATGTTGTTTGTTTTTTTTACTAGATTGTAATAATCTTGAAACAAAGACATATCTATTATTGTATTATTACAGTCATTACTCAGCAGACAGTGGGTTTTATGAACGAAATGTTTGTTTGGACAGCAATAACAGAAATAAGGAATGGGAGTGTAACTCTTCCTTTGTTGAAAATTATTATTATTTAGCTATGCTCACATAAATTTACAGTAGTTCTTTGAATGGTTTTATAATATTTGGTATTTGGCTTAAATAATTATAGTCCACCAAGAATTTACCCTTAATTAGGAAGGCTTTTCTGCGAATTTCTGATTGATTTCTATTATTAGTAAATTCGAATGTTTTAAGCCCATCACTCAACCCAAATGGGATTTTTCTTTAATTAGTTCATAATGATTTAAATGAATATTTCCCTTTTTTTCTTGAGCCTCAACAATAAAATTGTCATTTTTAATTCTTTTGTGTGTGTGTGTGGTCGGTTCGCACCGAAGTGCGAGCTTCGTTGCCGAAGCATCCGTGCTCCAGGGAGCGCTAGTGTTCCCAAGACGGCGAACCCCTAGCAGACTCCCTAGAATTACAAGGGAAAGATACTGGGGTGGTTTCCCGTGGCCTTCCCCAGGACGCCATTAAGGAATGACGTCAGACCGAAGAGAAAGTGAAGAAGAGGCTACAACACAGGAAAGGAAATTTTTGAAACATCCATGCTCGCTACCGGGATTTGAACCCGGGCGCTGGCACATTGATCTCACGATAGACCGACGCCTGAGACCGCTCGACCACACCAGCGCGGCTTTAATTCTTTTAGATATTTTTATATTTATGAACAATCTTCTCTGAATTCCATTGCAGATATTTACCTGACCTTGACAAACATCTCTGCATGAAAGGCCGGTGAGGGACAATAGATCTTCTGCTGTTTCTGGTCGATCTCGAAACATGAATCCCAGAAGTAACCTGAATAAGAAATACAGATGCTGAATAAAATGTAAGGAATCAGTTGTTAATCTTTAACTATTGTCACCTTACCAACAAAATCAAAATGTCTATTTGTATTTGTTATTATCATTAGTTTAATAATATAATTCTTCTAGCTAATACTTCAAGAAATCTAGTAATAACTTATTAAAATTTACAAATATGTGAACTACCAAGTCAGGTAAGTGATGATTTACGTGTCAGCTAACTGCATTTTAATTTAAAGTTTTTCTTCAGTGCATTCAATTAGTCATAGAATAATTTGAAACAAAATTCTGATCTGAAACAATTTTTGATTCTAAGCCACTGAAATAATGTCTGTTAATATTGACTTGAGGAATTTTATATGTTGTTGTCAGCCTAACAAAAATATGAATCAGAATCATTTTTTTTAAAGTTAGAGGAAAGGTTCAAAATTTTAAAAATTTTAAGACATGGAAATACCATCTTTCTTAAACTTTATACAAGAGAAATTGAAGGTGTTCAGGAAAGTAGATTGAGCAGAGAGAAGATGGAAACTATTTAGATGATCATACAATTCATTTTTAATCACAAACTTCGGTTTGCAGTCCATGATTCAAGAACTACTTAGGACCCATAATGACTTAAATTCGCTAATGCATAAAAATACAAAAATTATGTTTAGTGGTTTCATTAAAAATAAATAGAGATTGAGAAAGCAAAATTTGTAAACTTAATAGTTATAGATATTAGATATAGTTATTATTTTAATAAGATATTGATTTCGATCACTGGTATGATAGAAATTAATCATCAATCATTGGTAGAAATAATATATTAAGGTTTAGTCAAATGAAAAGGTGACGAGAGTCAGTGACGGTCACATACTATTTAAAAGTAGTTGTTGTATAACTGTAGCAGCAATCCCACTGTTGCAGCAGCTGATATATGCCTTGTTGGAAGAAGTCTCTGGGCTGGGAGAGGAGCCAATTTGTCACACATATCTGCAATTTATTATCCAATCCAAAATGGCAACGCTGGAGGTGTTTCTTCAGGGGCCGAACAAGTGAAAATGGCAGAGTGCCAAATCTGGACTAGAGGGAGGATGTTCCAGCATCTCCCATCACAATTTGTGCAGGAGAGTGGTTGTTTCGTGGGAGACAGGTGACCTAGCGTTATCACATAATAACACAAAACCGAAGCTCAACATTCCTTGCTTTTTGCTCTTTAGGGCTTTACGCTGTTATTGCAGTGTCTGACAGTACGTTGCGCTATTCACAGTAGCCCTTCGCAGGAGAACTTCAATGAGTATTGGACCCCTTTCATCGAAGAAAAGGGTTAACATCAGCTTCACAGCCTGTGGAGCAGCTTTGAACTTTTTTCGTGGGGAGATGCTTCCATTGCATGCCGCTTCGTTTTGTTTCTGGTATGAAGAGATGATATACTATTCATTATTCTGTCACTATTCTGGAGATGAAGGGCAGGTCACTCTGATACTGCACCAAATGTTGTAGTGCGATTACCAACTCCTCTTCAGTATCTAGTGACACACAATATAACAAATAGGCAGATAAAAGAGTCGTCTACTATCACAAAACCATTCCTCAAATAAACAAACATTTGTAGACAAACAAATGTTATTCTGAACAATGTTACTTACATTTGGTTTGGTGAGGAAACTTAAATTGGCAGCCTAGCTCCTGCAAGAGTTTTGAATTTGACATCACTGATTAGATTAGTGGAAGAGGACTCTTTCAATCTGTATTTAAGATTATCTAGTGAATTTTCTTATTAGTAGGAATTATTCTGTTTTCAGTAGAAATCTGTAACGTTTATTCAAATTTATGTTAAATTGGAATAGTTAAAAGAATTATCTCTAAAAGAACAAATATCGCAAAATACTGAGTTAGAATTTGATTGAAGTAGGATTTCGTATAGGGAGAGGTAGCCACCAGAGCACCATTAGTAATCACAGCTATCGGCCCAAGACGATGAAATACTTTCTAGAAAATTCGAAAATAGAAAAGGGATTTTACAGCAAAGATAATAATTACCAAATAAAAGTAAGTACAGGCGGCCCTCGACTTTCGCACAATTCGCTATTTCAAACATTTTTAAAAATTCAATTTTTAAAGATTTTTATCGATAATGCAAAAATTGTTCGCTTCCATGCAGTCACTCCCATGGAGCGCGGTAGCTCGTGAGCACTCTCACATTGCCGCCTAGAATAGCAGACTCGAAGTGACATCACTAGGGTTCCGAGCCGCTGTGGCAGGGGCCGAATATCATATTAAACAGGCTTAGACTTGCATTAGGGTGCGTGTCGATGCGTTGTGTGTTTTGCCAATTTATTTGTTTATGTTTAAATATTTCGTCCTTATAAATTTATAAACATGAGTGAGAAACGGAAAAACTGCAGTGATGATACGAACAAAAAGAAATTAAGGACTCGTAAACTTCGTACGATCGATACAAAGATGGAAATAATTATACATTCTGAAAGCGGTGAATCTTTTGCTTCAATTGGCCGTTCGTACGACATAAACAGGTCTACGATATCTAGGAACACAATTGACACGCACAATTTACGCAAAGGATTCGCACCCCGAGCTGTCATCGTGAAGAGACTGGGACGGACCGTTTCGCACTTGTTATGTGCTACAGCGTATTTCTTATTTAATGCTGCCATTAAATTTCTTTTGTGCTTTGCGAGTTGCAGGCCAAGGAATTATTGTATTTTCTCGTTTTATTAATTTTTATTTTGTATTCTTTGGGGAGTGGTCCCGCTCTTGGGTGCAAGAGCCGGGATAGCTAAAGTATCGCACCTCCTGAGCATGTTATCGGTGGAGTTTGGCTGGCTGATGAGCACATAACAAGTGCGAAACGGTCCGTCCCAGTCTCTTCACGATGACAGCTCGGGGTGCGAATCCTTTGCGTAAATTGTGTGTGTCAATTGTGTTCCTAGATAGTTCACTCCGCACGTTAAAGAAAGATTAATAAGGTCTACGATATGTCCAATTTTGAAAAACAAGAATAAAATTAAGGAATACGTTCAAAAATTGCGGAAATATTGTTACCAGTGGAATTGTTCACCCCCCTAAAATGTGGATTCGTCTTACTCATATCCACCTATGTGAAAAATAGTTCGGTCCGAACCAGTCTACCTCTCGATAGTGGACCCGTTCAGTGTGAAAGGGAGGCTGGAATCGGGCTTATAATGGAGCGCGGAGGCAGCAGAGTCAGTTCGTTTGTGGCGATCCGCCACGAGAGGTTCTCTACTTGGAAACAGAGTAGCAGAAGATGTTCGTTGGGCAGCCGCCCACAGAGTAAGTAGCTGAGTTCGTTTTGTGGCTAATGGCCACGGTGAAGTCTCCATCACCGGGAGAATTTGGAAGAGACTGCACTTACCCTGAAGGCTACGAAGAAAGCAGTTCTTAGCCGAAGAAGAAGTTCCCATTGCCGGGAGAATTTGGAAGAGACCGCTCTTACCCTGAAGGCTACGAAGAAAGCAGTTCTTAACCGAAGAAGTAGTTCCTATTGCCGAAGAATTCTGAGAAGACCGTTCAAACCTAGAAGGTTACGGAAAAGACGATCCTTGGCCGGAGAAGTTATCCTTATTGCCGAAGAATTCCGAGACCAGTCGCTTGCCCCAGATAGCCACGAGGAAGTCAGTTCCATGTCGAAGCTATCATCCATTAATTGAGTTTTCTGTAATTCGAATTTTACTTTTGTAAATAAATTCTCTGTAGTTTTAATTTACCTTGCTCCTGTCGCACTCTGTACTCCCCTGCCACTGAACCAGCACAAAAGTTAGATAGCAATATATCTTCAGAGATTGTTTCCAAAAGACATGGCATAGTGATGGATGAAATGGAAAGATCTTTGTCATCATGGATTGATGATCAACATCAAAACGATGTCCCTCTGAGTTTTTCAATTATTCAAGCTAAGGCTCTTAGTTTGCATGAAGATTGGAAGATTAGATTAAAAGAAGAATCAACACGGTGTTTCAAACAAGTAATGGCTTGTTCGACAAATTTCAAATGAGATATTCTTTAGATAATATTAAATTCACTGGAGAATCGGCTGATGCAGATAAAGAGGCTGCAAAAGAATTTATTTCCTCACTGTCCAAAATTATTGTAGATAGAGAATATTCTCCTAGCCAAATATTCAATGAAGATGATTATCATGGAAGAATGTGATCCCAATGGAGAACGTATATCTCAAGTACGTAGGGCGACAGAGAAAGATACAGCACGTTGTAGAATTCTTTATCAAGAAAAGAAAAAAAAGGGTGATAATCAACTAACTCTTGACCAGCTTATAAAGAAAACACCTGAAAGCACTTAAACACGCCTCGTTAACTTAATTATGTTGTATTTTAAAAAGCAATTTTTGACATTTGGAGCCAAACAAAGGACTCCATATTATAGAAGAAAGGACGATATCATTCACGAGCGAGAAAAGAATGTGTATCATCTTCGCCATTCGGTGGAGCTCCCACTTCCAACAAAACCTGTGGAAGGGAAAGTTGATTTCGAAAGCCTGATTCCGAAGCATTCGAAGAAGGCTGAGAAAACATCAGGAGCCAAAACATCTGGTGCCAAAAACCAGAAGTCGAAGTGTCCAAACCTGAAACCCAGTAGGGTCAAGAAGGCCAAAGTTAAATTGGACTCATCTGCATCCGATGACTCATCAGATGATGAGGACGACGACGACAGTGAAAGCGAAGATAATTAATCCACACACACCTTGTGACAATGTATTGTTGTCCAATCTCCTGTCAAAGATTTTCTTTTGTCACTCCTTTTCTCAATTTTGCAATTTTGCTATCAAACGTAGTGTGACTTTTGTTTGCTTTATTTTTCCCTGTAAATTTATTAAACAACAACCATTAAACCCAAAATTTCACTAACTTTGTAAAGTTAGCCCAAAGAAAAAAGTTATCTATAAAAATTATTTAATTTTCTTTTAAAATTTCAATAACCTGCTGTGATTTATCTACATAGGAAAAATGTTTTAACAAAGTATCTGTATTTAACTTCAAAGTATCTGTACTTAACTTCAGAATTAAATTTTTAATTTGAAATCCTGTTCAAAAGTTATTTCGTCTAATCTTTTTTGCACAAGAATGATTTGTTTCAATAAGAAATAAGTGTAGCCAAGTCAAATATCACCTTTTTTCTTTTTATGATTATCAACTAAAATCTAATTGCCTCGTTTTGAATTTTAAATATAAGATAAGTTAATAAATATAAATATCTAAATATAAGTTAATGTAGATAAATAACGCCATAATCACTCGTTCGTAAAGTTATGGAAAGATTTAATAAAGATATGGATACTATTAATTTCGAGAGCTATCCGTGTGATTGTCGAGTGAGGTAATAGTATAAAAACTCTCCAATAATGAACAAAGAAACGACGCCCATGATAAACATTGACAACCAATCAGAATTGATGAAATCTTTGAAGCATAGGTGTCGTAAAAGCCCAACGGATGTTTCCACAGAAGATTTGCATTTCACAGAAGATCCGTCAATTCAGAGAAGTTTTCGTCAATTGTGATTGGTTGTTTATGTCCATCATGGGCGGAGTTACTCTATTCGTTACAATTGGTTGTAATCAAATTAACTTTTAAATTACGGAGAGTTTTTATACTTTATGTTAAGTTAATGTCTTTAATTTGACGACAGGATATTGGTTAATTTTGGCTTTACACTGAAAATTGAATATTATTTATAATGAGAAATCGCGGAATTGAAAGATTTATATACTTAGAAAATAACTTACAGGTATTAAAGATTTTCAGATATTAAACTCTTTACCAATGTTTTAATTATCTACATAAGTTTAAATAAAAATAAAAATTAATCGTATTGTTTATACAAATTAATCGTATGATTGATTACAACATATCTCATTATCTCGTTTAAAATATACAAGCTTATACTTAATAGCTAAATTAATAACTTTTTTTATTTACCCTTGAATTTTTAAAATTTGTCTTCTCTTCGTAACATTCCTCAGTTTTGCTTCTGTTTACATCTTTTTTTCTTTCATATCTTCTGTTGTCCCCGAAGGAAATGTGAATTTTAAGGTCTTAGTGAGGGTCATTCCAAGAAAAATGTTTCTACGAATATGTCCTATTCCGAATGTTTTCCGAGATAGAGATATTTGAATGTAGAGTATTTTCAGTTTGGAGTTCGCCACTGTCTGGAACACGTGAATTCTTGAGAAGTGTCAATTCACTGTTGATAGTGACAATCTACAATGATTTAAAAATTCCCCACATCTCTGAAATATACCCGAGACGAACTGCTCCATCACATAATGGGTGTTTTTGCCCACAGAAAGGAACATCAAGATGAACTCAGACGAACAATATAGTCTCACGAATTGTAAAGTGCATTGATGTTGACAGTGGAATTTTTTAAAATTTATTAAAAACTGTAATAAATTTATACTTCTGAATAAATATTAAAAACAGTACGTAATATGTCTTCCTGATTAATAATTTTGCAAATGTACATTCAAATATCTATTATCTCAGAAACAGCTGGGAATAGGACACATGTTCCTAAAAACTTTTTTCTTAGAAGAATCTTGGCCTGTTCTAAGGTATAAACTGTGTATTTGAAAGAAAAAGTCTCCTTATTTTACCACTTGTAGCAGCTCTGGAGTTTTACGGCGTTTCTGTTTTCGTGCTATCTTGAATCTGTAGTGAAATTCACTCTTAAATCTATACCATTAAAATCCCTAATCTGACCAATTTATCCCAAATAGTTATATTAAAGGCAAGGAGTCAAAAAGTTATTTAGTGAATTATTTAATTTTCAGGCAATAAAACTGATAATAAATGAATTAAACATGTATTATTTTTGATAAAATTGAGCATTAACATCAGTTATCCTAATTTCAGAATTTTAAATAAAAACTGATGGATATTCATGGTAATGGCGACGACATCACTCTTCGACAATTTCTCAGAAATAGCCAAAAGTTTCGTACTTCTTACTTGTTTTCTAACATAAGAGAAGTGAACGATATCAAAAGTGAAGATTCACAAAAACAAATCTGGAAACCTGTGATCAGTAGCGTCAACGGCATATTACGAATATGCCGAACGGCAAAACTTCAAATGTCTCAAGAAAGCATTAATACCGTCCTACATAATAAAAAATGAAAATGGCTTCAAAATAATAGGTGAGACAAATCGTTTGAAACTCCCAACTTCGGTAAGAAAATGAATAGTCCAGCAAATAGAGACCAAAAAAGGGGAGGTTACCTTACAAAAGGTCCGGTAGTTCAAATTTTTTGATATGTTGTCTACGATGGTCAATAAGTGTTTAAAATGCAAAATGCACAATCCCCCCCCGCGCCCGCCGCTATCGTAAAAAAACCGAAAAACATCGGCACTTTATTTCTTTAGATTTTTGCTTATATCTTCTTCTTGGTGCATTTTAGCTACACAAGAGTTCTACTCATTGTTGTCGAGAATACAATTTCCTACAATTTAGTTTTTAAATTTTGTTTCTAGGACTGCTAAGCACTTTTTGAAAAAATAAAAAAAAAACGCATTTCCCGGAAATTTGTCAAATTCCAACTACCGATCCTTCTCAGAAAGGGACCAAGACTGCTGAACGAGCAAGAAGGTACAAGGCAAACTCATCATCAGATGTGGTGCTTGACAAAACAACTGTCAACACCACACCTCAGGAACCAAAGTTCCTGGCCAATGAGGGGAACAAGGACCGATTCGTGAAGCTGCTCTCTACTAAAATGCAAGCGTCAAACATTGCCACAGACCAAGCTTCCGAAGATGCTGACAAGTTGATAGTTGCCACAGCTAAATGCCTTCCCCCATGTACGACGCCGTCGTCATTGTCGGGGAAGCCATTGACTTACTCGTCCTGCTGTCTGGCACAATACCTGCGGTCAACAATGTATACCTCAAAAAACCAGCGAGAGGGGAACAGCCTCCTACAAGTACAACTCCAAAGGCTGTATCTTGCTCATGCACGCAATATCGGGCTGCGACACCACTTGGGTTTGGAAAGAATAAATTCTGCCAACTTTTTACGAAAGACCAATCATTGCTGGAGCAGGCGGAGAGATTCGGGGACCCTGCTGCCACTCCCCAAGAAATTTCAGCAGCAGGGGAGAAAAAATCTTTGTATCCCTGTATGGTGGCAGTAGCGAACAGTCGTTGAGCTCCCTTCGCCACTGCAAATTCAAGACCAGTACCACCAAGCTCAATCTGGCTAAACTACCTCCGACCACTGACGCAGCACATTTCCACTTCCTGAGGACATACCACCAGGTCATGGAGTGGATGCAGATTGTCAAAGATCCGATCGAGTGGGGCTGGTGTAGAAGAGCTCGAGGACTGGAGCCCATCAGGATGAGTAGAGATGCTGCTCCTCCAAACCTGCTTAAGACCATCTCATGCAGATGCACAACTGGCTGTATGGGGGCGTATGGCTGTAAAAAGGCGGGCCTCAATTGTTCTGCCTTTGCAAATTCTGTACTGGCCAAGAATGTGACAACAGGGATGACGTCCTCGTCGACGACGAAGACGACGCCGATCTAGTTACGCTATTTGACGAAAATGAAGACCCTGACTTCATTAACTCACCCCCTACGAAACGAGTGAAGTGCATGTAAATTTGTTTTCTTTTTAGTTTTTAGTTCAATTAATATCGATTTTTGTAGGATTATTACTGCCTTTTGTTCTTACTTTGTTTAAATAAATGCATCTTTGAAAAATGTATCTGCTATGTTATTTCAAATTGAACATCCCCTCTCACCAGTAGGCATTCAAGTGAAATAGTATCTGCCTCATGAGCATTGCGCTGTAATATGTAAGAAACTCAAATAGGGTTGGTATACACTCCAAATTCAAGCCAAAACTGGAAAGTAATTAGTGAATTTTTTTAGATTCAATGTGGCGTCACAATAGCAAAAAACGCAATATTCCGTTGTTCTTGATATTTTTTTTACCCCATACTCCGTAGGGTTGGTTAAAAAAAATACATGCTTTTTGTAGGGAATTAAATTCCCTACAGATTTTATTCAGATACTTGTTTCCCTAGAATAAGCCATAACTGAATTACAGCGTCCTAAAGTTAGAAGTTTGACATATTTCCGGGAAGTGCGTTTTTTTTTGTTTTGTTTTTTTGTATTTTCAAAAAGTGCGTATCTCCGTAACTATCAGTCCTAGAAACGAAATTTAAAAACTCTACAACATTGAATAGAACTCCTTGTGTAGCTAAAATGCACCAAAAAGAAGATATAAGCGAAAATCTAAAGAAAGTGCCGATTTTTTTCGTTTTTTTTTTACGATGGCGGCGGGCGCGGAGGTGGAGGAATTGTGCATTTTGCATTTTAAACAATTACTAACCATCCTAGACAACATTTCAAAAAATCAAACTACCGGACCTTTTGTAAGGTAACCCCCTTTTGTAAGGTAAGGTATACTTTCTTTAATAATTTTACGGATAATACCTTTTGTTTTTACCACAATTTTAAATAGAAATAAAATTAATTACATTAATTACATTTGTTGCTTAATGTTGGACATGATTTTTTTAAATAATTTTTCCTTTATGCAACACGACAATTTGGATTAAAACAATATTAATTTTCGCTTGAAATTTTCCCTCTTTCCTTTAAAACAAGATAAATTAATACTTTTAGACAGTGTCAAACGCAAAGCGGCCCCATAATATGCACAATTTTTTCAACAAAATTATCAGAAGAGTTGATATTGGCAGGACGTCTATCGCCGCTTTCCTTTTTATCGGAAGCGGCCACTTTTGACCCCAGAACTTCCGGTCAGGGAGTGGTCCTAGAGGTCTGATTTTTTGGACGTGGTCACCTACTTTTTAATGCTGAACAAAATGGTGAAGGTTTAATTCTAATATATCTAACCGTTTGGCCACTACTGAGTTTGACATCCAGCAAGCATAAAAGCAAAAGTAGTCCCCTATGTTTTACAGGCAAGCTGTAACCTAGGGGCCGCTAAAAAGCAAACTAACTACTTCCGTTTAAATAAGTTGAACCGAATACTAAGCAATTAATACAATGTTAAGAATTTCCAAAATTCATAATTGCAACATTCTTCAAATAATTCTTTGTAACACACTAAATATTTCAAGAGATTTAGATTATAAAATTTATTTCTATTTTCCGAATTGTATTTTTGGAATCATCTGTGAAGTTGTTACATTCATTACTCTTTACCCTCTTCATTTACAGATGGTTTTCTCTGGGACTTACATCAGCCCTAAAACAGATTGTTTCCTTGATCACAATCCTGATCACCAGCGACATTTTGATCCAAATCTTCTAGAAGGATGAGGTCGGGTCTGAGAACCCTGTCAGGGTAAAGGACAGTAGGAGCTTGTGCCCCCCCCCCCCTGTAGCAGATGAAACAGGGATGGATTACTGCCTCGCACAGATGGATAAGGCCCTGACAGAGGCAAGTAGGGTGTACTATGTTCAGGTGGAGACATAGGAGCCCTGAAGGTAGAGAACCTGTCTTTGGTGTTAAGTCACACGTCCATTCTTCATTCCCTGTATCAGAGCTTCACTAACGGCATTCATCAGCTAGTGTTAGTTCTCCACCAAATCACGCCTTGGTCAAAGTGTAAATTTTCTTCGGAGTTCCTCATTTTCCGTCATTAAAGGTCTACTCCCTTGCAATACATAGTTATCTGCCCACATTTTGCCCGAGCCGACATACAACCTTATGAAGAATGGATTTCCGATTAACCAAATTGTAATTTGATTCAAGTATTTCCACAAAAAACAATTTTGAATTTAAGAAGCCATGAAGAGTATGTTGACGAAGAAAGAACGAGCGATGAAAAAAAAATGTTGGTTACATTTAGAAATAGAGTAACATCAAATGTAGTCTGACTTTTGTTTTGATAGAATTTTGTTTATTCTAGTATCACTTTTCTGCCTATGTCAAAATATTTCTCAAAATCTTTGTTGAACAGATAAAAAAGACATTAAAATTTGATCAGTAATTGACTATGAAAAACAAAACAAAAACAAAAAACAAAAATAACAACAAAACAAAACAAAAATTCTTTACAGTGATGTATTTTAAATTAAGTATTTTTAAATGTCATAATGTGTTTACATCAGTAGCACTAGGTAAAATAACATTAATCTGTGTTTATATTCAGAATTAAACTTATATTTAAAATTCATGCTGTTGTCTAATCTTTACAAGGTTTTAATTCAATTTAAAGTATTCATTTCTTGCTAATGGACATTGTTTGAATTAGCCGCCATAACTAAACAATGAAGTTGAAATTAGTAGTCTTGGAAAATGCTTTTTTTTTATCCTTAGCTTTTTTTCATAATTTCTGATTCCTTATTTTTTTTAAATTGTTTTTTTTTTAAATACTTAAAAATTTTGTTTCTCAATTTTCAGCTGGAACTATCTAAAATGAGAAAACATTGAGATATAATATTTACACGTATTAACAATATACGAACTGAACTGAGAAAGAATTTCTTAAACTTGTATTCTTCCTAAAGGTACCGAAGTTACAAAATACAAGACTGCTTGAAAGAGTTTAAAGAAAATGAAATTTCTGTATTTATATTCCTTCTCATAGAATTAGTTTAGGTTATTTAAATTTAATTATTATGCATAAAAAAACAAAACAAATTTACCTCCTGTACATACAAGTTATATATCTCTGTACATACAAGTTGTCCATTACAACTTCCCATTTTAGTTCTGTAAGATCTAAATATTTCTAAAGTTTCCTTATTTTTGCATCAAAGGTGGCAGGGAAGTCAAGCACCACGACCTGTAGGTCTATTGTGCTATCTCATGGAAATGTAGACAGACGGAGGAGAAAGACTGAGAAAATATGGTGGGAGAAGTAGTCTTTTTCTCCATCTGTCCTTATCTCCGTGGGATAGCACATTAGACGAACAGGTAGCGGGGCTTTGCTTCCCTGCCACCCACACTAACCACACAGAAGACTCTTATATTTACGACTCATTATGCTCAGTTATTAATATTAAAAATTTAATTTAACCTTCATTAATTCTTTAAAATTTATTAAATTTCCTGATGTTGAAAAATAAAGTTTAATATAAAAAAAAAAAACTCTAGTAGCCTAAATATTTCTAAATGGCTTCCCAAACTACTTCACACCTCTTCTGTGACTTAATTTTTTTCTGTCTTCTCTGCAATTTCTTTTCAACGATTTTAATTTCCGAATCAGGAGTAAAAAGTATTTTACTCAGAGGTGTATTCTTAGCGACAACCACGGCCCATTCCGAGTTTAGATTAAATTGTAGTAAATTTAATAGTGGTAAATTTGACAGTGGGAAATTGTGGCAAATTTAATTTGTTAACCAAAATTTACAATGGTAACATGTGAATATTACCATATTCCTAACGTCTTCCATTAATGTCAGCTAACCAAAGACGTTTCAAAATTTTGAACTAGATCACATTCAATTACGATCAATAATTATTATTATTATTATTATTATTATTTTTGGAAAGTTATTTAAAAATAGGGCTTTAGCTTTGCACAGAAATTGAAGTCTCTCTTTATATCTCACCACAGGATTTTATGAAGTAAGTCTCTCATTAGAGGCCTGTGTGACTCTGGGAGTCCCGTGAGGTAAGGCTATTGTCGTTTCTTTACTAAGTTGAGGTCAGGTGGTCAGCCCAACTCCCGTCTACTTTTAACCGCCAGAAAAGAAACCCGGAACCCATACTTCAGAGACTGGGTAGACTCTACAATCCGTCTGGGTAGAGCCTCGGAGAATTCAGCGAAGAAAAAAATTGCCGACTCCACAGGGCATTGAACCCGGCTCCTCTAGCCGCAGTTAAGTGCAGTACCACTTGTCTACCGGACCTATGCAGGATATTACATCAATAGATTGGGTTAATGTTTGTCTGGTTGTCCGTCTCTCCCTCCTTGATCATAATAACTCTAAAACTATTTGCCCTTTAATATTTATACCTATTAAAAACAATTTGCCCTTATAATTCTTAAGATTTTTATAGATCTAAGGTATATACATATACACATACCGGCCATAAATATAAGAACAGGGGCCTAATATGATGTTAACACCCCTGAGAACCGTTCTTGGAATGAAAAAGGTTATCTCTGATGAGCAAGATCTGTTCACATCTAAATTATAGGAGTCCACAGATGGGTGAGATTCTGGGGTGGATTAGGAAGGGAAACAATCACACGTTTCAAAGGCGCGGCGTCACAAAGATACTTGATCGGATTCAGATCCAGTGATTGTGGGGCATTAGTAGTAAGAGTTCCGTGGAATCATTCGACCACCATCCTGGCCTTGTGACATGCAGCATTGACCCATTGAAACACACCATCGCCCTGTGGATTATATGTGATTGTGGAATACATGTTTGTCATTAAGGGAAGATTCTGGCCTGTAACGATGTTTCTTTAGACCTCGACGCTGAAGGTGAGGTCCACAGGTATCAGAAGACTAAGTGTCTGCCAATAGAGCGTGCCTGACATCATGACATCTCCGCCACCAGCCTGCACTTGTGTTTTACAACATGATGGATCCACCGCTTCACGAGACCTTCTCGTGAAGGTCCAGTTTTTGTAGTCTTTAGCCCATTGCGGATGTTTACGCCGGTTGACTACTGATATGAGAGGCACTCTCTTGCTTGACGACTGCCAATACACTGCCGTTTGAGGGTATGCCTTATAGTCCTTAAGGATATCCTTTGGACATTAGGTCGTATTCTTCAGTGAGTTGATGAATGACGAGGATCTATTCTGAGTTCTGACCAGGTGATACTTCCGACTCCCAGTTCATTACCCGTTGCCTTCCGATCACACGCCTATCAATATTCGACTGTCGAAATAGGTTATCTGATTAGGCTAGAATTTTATTTTATATGAATAACAGAATATTTTGTGATATTTTTTTCTTTATTAAATTAAACCTACTGAGACAAGTATAGGAACGACCTGCAATAAAATTAGATTATTTCAGCCTTTCTTGAAGAATTATTTTGATCTTATCACATATTCTGTACTTCTCTATTTCATAATTGCCAGTTAAATTTTATGTTGCATAAAACATACCTGTGGCACATTGAATTAAAAAGCGATATGGCTTGGTTTGTAAAGTGATATATAAAAATAAAAATCTATCTTGAAATATCTCTTTCTAGATAAGCTACTTGATTTTATTCAATCCTTATAAGTTATTCTCGATTTAAAACGTTTAAGTATCATCATTGGCAGTTGTCAGAAGAATGCAAAGCAAACCAAAATATAATTCTTCAAGACTATTAACTACATAATTTCTTTACTGCAATACTTCTCAATAAATAGATTTTTTTTTTTTTTTTTGCTTTTGCTTTTGCTCCTAGAAGCACCGATCTTTCAGCATTCTAGGATAGATCTGTTTCCACGTTGCAAGTCTCATCAACTGACGTACCTAAAGAGATTTGGAACTCAGTTCCTCAAATCTTTTAATTGATAATAATTGATGCTATGTATTTCACGATGCTTTCTCAAAACTAAGTTTTTTCCCAAATAATTTTTTAAGACCTTCAACCGTCTTATCTTTATTGCAGTATCTTGTAGTCATATTGGAAATGCATTTTTGTCTTAGGCTAATAAAGATGTCATACGCTAATGAAGATGACATACGTTAATAAAGCTGTCAATTTGATCTATCTCATGACTGCAAAAGCGAGGAAACTAAGAATATTAAGCAACATTAAATAAATATAAATCGAGGTTTTGCCAACTCAGCTATTTGATACTATGAAACACAAGAATGGCGCAATGTCGTTCTGTTCGATTTCTAAGACCTATATAAAGAAAGTCTTCTTCGATCCGCCATTACACCTCCATCATCAGAATACTTAATTCTAAATTTCTCAGAGTATAAAGGAAATTTACCTAAGATGTGAACCTAAGATATGGCATTTCATGTTTAGATAGAAATCTCCTAGAATTGTAAAGGTAAGTTTATTAATGAAATTTTCATTTCGAACCAAATATATTTCGACTTAACATTAACAACGGAAGAGGCTTAATACTTATACTTAACGGTCAGTTTAGTTGTTAAGAAGAATTTAAACTTTGGAACTTCCAAAACAAGCTGGAAATCCTAGGACGTGGGGAAAGCTAATTTCAAAATAGACCCTAAGAATAGACCGATAGAATTCAACTCGTAGAATTATATTTCATATTGTTTGGAAAAAGTTAAATCTTTAGAATTCGAGCCATTTGAATAGAAAATAAATGTAACCAAATGTTTGATTCTGTCTTTTTTTTTCCAAATTTGATGAATTTGAATTATTTATAATAATGGATTTACATTAACAGAATACAACTATCTGTTTTTGCAAATGTTTTTCAATCCAGAGATTGGGAAGATTTTCTAAAATCCGTAATTCTTCTAATATTTTATAAGGCAGCTTTTAATATGTTAAAGTAAAAAATGAATGTTGAAAATTTACAAAATTCACATTTGCGACATTCTTCAAATAATTCTTTGTAAGACATTAAATATTTCAAGAGATTTAGATTATAAATTTATTTCTATTTTTGCAATTGAGAATTTCTTTTTCCTTTAAATTATTTTGGGCCTTTTGTAGATTATTGAATAAGCCTAAGCTTCTGTTTTCATTCGATATCTTAAAGAAAACTCAAATATCTGTGGCTTTCATAGAAATACTATTTGCTCCTTTTTTATTTATTACGTAGTAAATAGGATAAAATATTTATAACATCATTTTTCTTGCGTCGAAACAGAACCTTAGAATGTGTGATTCTTTGAACAGGCATTCTCTGCTTGGTTAACTGTCATGTTAAGTCACTACTAAAATTTTTCTGTAAGATTATCTCCGTATAGGAACTAAAACAGATTTAAGATTGCTAAATTGATATGTCATTTGGTTGTCTACCATTTTATAAAGATCAAAGAAAAATCTTGTGAACTTTATCTAGTTAGAGATAAGGCAAAATAGATAGTAGCAGATATGATAATGCTTTGATCATTTTTCAAATGTAACGATAAGTCATAATTATTATTATAGTAAAATCAGTAACACTCAACTAACCTTGTTTGCAATGTTACTGTTAAATGAATCAGATATACGGTAAGCTTAGGGTTTTGCATTGCAGGTATTTTAGAACATAAAATTACATAAAATATTACAAGAAAATTCTATAATTTCTCTATTTTCTCGGCTGTATTTGTGAAGGAAGGAATAGCTTTTAGTGACTAAATAATGAATGTCGAGATTGGTTCTTTTGTTTCTTTCAGGACTGAAAAACTTGCAGAAGGGTGGTAAATCAATCAGTATGGCAACATAGGAACCTGGCATGGATGCTGCTCCAAAGAAGACAATTTTCGACTTAAGTCTTCTGGTCTTGCATTCAATGAAGATTGTAAATGATGATTCGGGCAGTGAGAGAAAGGCAGTTGAAAGATTCATCAGGGAAAGTTACGACGTGCCATTGGACAAAGAGGAGTTCAGCACTGCAGTACACATGATTCTGAAGCAAGGACTGAGAACGGGAGTTATTTGTGATAAAACATCCCATTACCGTGTCTGTCATTCCGTTGTACTACCTTCCCGGCCAACAGGACCCGTTGCTGCCAAGTTTGATTTCGAGTCTCTCAGACCTCGGCTGAGACGGAAGACATCTGGAGCGAAAGCCAGGATGTCAGGGTCGAAATCTGCCAAAGCCAGAGCTAGAAAGGTTTAAATTCAATTCGATGATCCTGGGACTCTAATGACGGTGATGACGAAGATGAAGACGATGATGATTAGATCTTCTGTCGACATTCTATCGTCCAATACCATCTGTGAAGTTGTTACATTCATTACCCATTACCCTCGTCATTGTTAGTAACATTTAGAAATAGAGTAACTTTAAATGTAGTATGACTTTTGTTTTGATAGTATTTTGTTTATTCTAGTATCAGTTTTCAACCTTTGTCAAAATATTTCTCAAAATATGTGTTGAACAGATAAAAAAAGACATTAAAATTTCATTAAGTAAATGACTACAAAAACAAAACAAAACCAAAAAAAAAAGATAATAACAAAACAAAAAAAAACTATTTATAGTGATGTATTTTAAATTAAGTATTTTTAAATGTCATCATGTATGTTTACAAAAGTATCAATAGATAAAATAACATTAATCTGTGTTTATATTCAGAATTAAACTTATATTTAAAATTCATGCTGTTGTCTAATTATCTTTACAAGGTTTTAATTCAATTTAAAGTATTCAGTTCTTGCTAATGGACATGGTTTGAATTAGCCGCAATAACATAAACAATGAAGTTGAATTTATTAGTCTTGGAAAATGTTCCTTTCTCATCCTTAGCTTTTTTTTCATAATTTCTGAATTCTTTTTTTTTTTAATACTTAAAAATTTTGCTCCTTAATTTTCAGCTAGAACTACCTAAAATGGGAAAACATTGAGCTATAATATTTACACGTATAAACAATATACGACCTGAATTGAGAAAGAATTTCCTAAACTGGTATTCTCACAAAAGGTATCGCAGTTACAAAATACAAGAGTGCTTTAAAGAGCTGAAGAAAATGAAATTTCTGTATTTATATTCCTTCACATAGAACGTTAGTTTAGGTTATTTAAATTTAATTATTATGCATAAATTAAAAACAAACCAAATTTGCCTCCTGTACATCTCTGTACATACAAATTGTATATTACAACTACACATCCGCGTTTTAGTTCTGTAAGATCTAAATATTTCCAAAGTTTCCTTATTTTTGCATCAAAACTGGCAGGGAAGCCAAGCACCACGACCTGTAGGTCTATTGTGCTATCGCACGGAAATGTAGACAGACGGAGGAGAAAGACTGAGAAAATATGGTGGGAGAAGTAGTCTTTCTCTCCGTCGGTTCTTATTTCCGTGGGATAGCACATTAGACGTACAGGTCGCGGTGCTTTGCTTCCCTGCCACCCACACAATCCACACAGTATATTTAAGACTCAGAATGCTCAGTTGATTAATATTTAAGATTTAATTTAACCTTTATTATTTCTTTAAAGTTTATTAAACTTCCTGATGTTGAAAAATAAATTTTAATATAAAAAAAAAACTCATGTAGCATAAATATTTCTGAATGGCTTCCCAAACTGCTTCACACCTCTTCTATGACTTAATTGTTTTCTATCTTCTCTGCAATTTCTTTTCAACGATTTTAATTTCCTAATCAGGACTAAAAAGTATTTTACTCAGAGGTGAGAGGCCAATGTCTTAGCGACTATCGCGAGCCATTCCGAGTTTTAGATTAGATTGTGGTGAATGTGGGTGGCAGGAAAGCCTAGCATCGCGACCCCAAGACAATGCTCAGCGTGGATAGTCCACAACACGAAACCCACATGAGAACTGAACCCCCTTTTTTCAAAAGTGAGAGGCCAATGTCTTAGCAACGACGTCTTTCTACGTATTTTACAATCGATATGCTGTAAAGACTTGATAAAAAAACAAAAAGAGAAATATTTATTCACGTGTCCATACGAGATTATCAATAAACAATGGACTCCAAATTAAAAAAGTTACAACAACAAATTTTAAATTGCAATTTTATGTCAAACTACATTTGTTCGTCCTTCCGTTCTGTGATGCCATAACTTGGAAATTTAGAGGTAAGATGTTACCAGAAGATTAAACTCTTTAAAGCACTCTTGTATTTTCTAACTTCTATATCTTTAGTGAGAATACCAGTTTAGGAAATTCTTTCTCAATTCAGGTCGTATATTGTTCATACGTGTAAATATTATAGCTCAATTTTTTCTCATTTTAGGTAGTTCTAGCTGAAAATTAAGGAGCAAAATTTTTAAGTAATAAAAAAAAAATAAAAAAAATACGGATTCTGAAATTATGAAAAAAAGCTAAGACGCTAGAGACAAAACTCTTGTCTATACAGTGAATGAGTAATTCGTATTAATAAACAACAGTTTATTATCAGCCCCAAGGTTGCCTGTAAAACCGTTAGGGGACCACTCTTGCTTTTATCCTGTCTGGATGTCACACACTGTAGCGACCAAACGGTTAGAGATATTCGAATGAAACCTTCACCATTGTGTTCAGTATCAGAACGCAAACCCCCCAAGGCGTTTCCTGTCTTTTAAAGGCGTTTTTAAAAGAAAGAAAACGTATTTGGGGGGAGGTGTCAGAGAGTGGTCAATGAGGTTTGATTTTTTTACACGTGGTTTTCTACTCTTTGATGCTGAACACAATAGTGAAGGTTTCATTCGAATATCTCTAACCGTTTGGCCGATGAAGAGTGTGCTATCCATACAGCTTAGAATTAATGTTAGCGGCCCCTAGGGTACAGCTTGCATTCACCATTGTGTTCAGCATCTTAACGTAGGTGGCCACATATAAAAAGTCAGTCCTCTCGGACCACTCCCTGATCGGAAGTTGGGGGTCAAAAGTGATCGCTTCCGATAAAGTTTTGTTTATTAAAGTTTGTTTGTAAAATTGTGCATATTATGGGGTAGCTTTGCTTTTGACACTGTTAATTATCTTGTTTTATTTTGTTTTATTTTATTTTATTTTTCCTTAACGCTTGATGTGTTCTTACGATGCGGGTATTCAAAAGTTGGCACCTCAACTATATTTATAATTTTATTAGAACTTCTTTTTTTTATTACGTGAAGCATCGAAATTAGAAAAAGATAAAGTAGGATATGATTAGCATTTTTTTTTAAAAGCAACTATTCATTCACTTATTTTGACGGGTTTTGGCCTGTACTTTGTTACTTCCTGTAGCGATTTTTACCAAAATTAATAGGAATCTTCCTTGTAAAATTCCTACAGCTATCTTTAAAATTTCAGCTTTCTTGGATGTACAGTTTTTATTCTCAATCATTTTTCTTGTATTAAGTTAGAAATGCTAATCCAAGTTAACAATGTTAACATGTGAGAATTCCGATATTCTCAACGTAGTTCTTTATTGCCTGCCAACCGAAGACGTTTCAAAATTTTGAATTATTCACATTCAATTATGATCAATTATTATTATTATTACTTTAGGAAAGTTAATTTAAAAATAGTGGTTGAGCTTTGCACAAAAATTTAAGTCTCTTTTTATATCTCACCACAGGATTTTAAAAAGTAAGTTTCTCATTAGAGGCCTGTGTGACCCTGGGAGTCCCGTGAGGTAAGAGTATAGTCGTTTCCTCACTTGAGGTCAGATGGTCAGCCCAACGCCCGTCTGCCTTTAACCGCCAGAGAAGAAATCGGGAACCCACACATCCGAGGACTGGGTAGACCCTACAATCCGGCTGGGTAGAGCTTCGGAGAATTCAGAGAAGAAAAAAAATACCGACTCCGTAGGGGATTGAAACCGTCTCCTCTAGCCCGCAGTTAAGCGCAGTACCACTTGTCTACTGGAGCTATGCAGGATATTACATCAATAGATTTGGATAGTGTTTGTCTGGTTGTCCGTCTCTCCCTCTGTGATCATAGTAACTCTAAAACTATTTGCCCTATAATATGTTTACCTACTAAAAACAATTTGCACTTATAATTCTTATAAGATTTTTACAGATCTACGGTATATATATATATATATATATATATACATATATATACATACCGGCCATAAATATAAGAAAAGGGGCCTAATATGATGTTAACCCTACTGAGAACCGCAATAACATGTTGAGGCATGGAATCAGCAAGGTTATCTCTTGCAAGATCTGTTCACACCTGAATTATAGCAGTCCGCTGCTGGGTAAGATTCTGGGGTGGATTAGGAAGGGAAAGGATCCCACGTTTCAACGGCGCAGCGTCACAAAGATCCTTGATCGGATTCAGAGCCGGTGATTGTGGGGCATTCGTAGTAAGAGTTCCGTGGAATCATTCGACCACCATCCTGGCATTGTGACATGGAGCATTGTCCCATTGAAACACACCATCACCCTGTGGATTATATATGATTGTGGAATATATGATTGCCGTAGAGTGATGAATCTGGTCTGGTTTCATTAGACCTCGAGGTTGAAGGTGATGTCCACAGGTATCAGAGGACTAAGTGTCTGCCAATAGAGCGTGCCGGACACCATGACATCTCCGCCACCCACCTGCACTTGTGTTTCACAACATGAAGGATCACGAGACTTTCTCCACACTCATAGCCTATCATTGTGCTGATGCAGTAGGAACCGATGAAGCATCCTTCTCCTATACCTCCTGGGTTCAGTTTTTTTTCGTTTTGAGCCCACTGCGGATGTTGACGCCGGTTGGCTACTGATATGAGAGGCACTCTATTGGACGACGACTGCCAATACCCTGCTGTTTGAGTGTATGCCTTATAGTCCTTAAGGATATCCTTTGGACATTAGGCTGTATTCCTCAGTGAGTTGATGAATATTGGGGATCTATTCTGAGTTCCTGACCAGGTGTTACGTCCGACTCATTAACCGATGCCTTCCGATCACACGCCTATCATTATTCGTTATTCCTATCGCGAATCGTTATTTTTTTTATATTTTTTTTTTAATATTTAACAATTTTGATTCTCAATTTTCAGCTGGAACTACCTAAAATGAGAAAACATTGAGATATAAAATTTACGTGTTAACAATATACGAACTGAACTGAGAAAGAATTTCGTAAACTGGTATGCTACCTAAAGGTATATACGTTACAAAATTCAAGAGTGTTTTAATGAGTTGAAGAACATGAAATTTCTGTATTTTTATTTCTTTACATAGAACGTTACTTACGGTTATTTAAATTTAATTATTATGTATAAATTTAAACAGAAAAATTTATCTCCTGTACATCTCTACATATAGTATTACAACTTCACATCCTCGTTTTAGTTCTGTAAGTTCTAAATATTTCTAGTTTTCTTATTTTTGCATAAAAAAGTGGCAGGGAAGCCAAGCACCACGACCTGTAGGTCTATTGTGCTATCCCACGGAAATGTAGACAGACGGAGGAGAACGACTGAGAAAATATGGTGGGAGAAGCAGTCTTTCTCTCAGTCTGTCCTTATTTCCGTGGGATAGCACATTAGACATACAGGTAGCGGTGCTTTGCTTCCCTGCCACCCGCACTAACCACACAGTGTATTTAGGACTCAGAATGCTCAGTTGATTAATATCAAAGATTTAATTTAACCTTTATTAATTCTTTAAAATTTATTTTTGAACTTACCTAAAACTTCCTGTGTTAAAAAATAAATTTTTATATAAAAAAAGACTCAAATTGTAGCATAAATATTTTTGAATGGCTTCCCAAACTACTTCACATCTCTTCTGTTACTTAATTCTTGTCTATCTTCTTTGTAATTTCTTTTCAACGATTTTAAATTCCTAATCAGGAGTAAAAAGTATTTTACTCAGAGGTGAGAGGCCAGTGTCTTATGCTTAAGAGTTTTAGCAATATATCCTATTTTTCATGCGGAGAAGGCGGTGTTTGATATAAAGTATTGGAGTTAGGGGTTTTTGAAGTAAGATTGTGCGACCTATATCTCACAAATACTATTTCTTACTTGAAACATTGCAGTTCCTACTCACCGCTGTTCCTGTTAAGTCCAAAGGCGCTGGGTTTGGTCCCATCTGGTAAAAATTAACGATCTAACAAGACTAATACAAAAACCTAGCTAACCCTTAGGTCAATAATTTTTTAAAATAGTTTTCGCACTAACTAGTAATATCACCATTCATAATAAAACACTCTTTTATTGCAATAAACGTGTTTTACATAATCACACTCTCATTCTAAGAGAATTTATTTTAAGTAGTTTCCTCATCCGTAGCGCTGCAATCGCATTCACTATCGGTTCTGGAATCTGAATATTCTGCCTCATCAGTCACCAGATTTCCCGATCTGCGTTTTCTTCCCATTCTTTGCCGTACCTTGAAACGAGGAGTTTCCGAACATCCTGGATATTTTTTTTCTGATTTATTTGAACTCCAAGAGATACAAGATTCGGTGTTATCGACTGTAGCTTCCTTCCCCTCTTCGTAATCGCACTGAACTGCGTGAAATCGGTATTGTAATTAACTTCACCTTTGATCAACATGTGGTTTTTTTCTTTTTCTTAAAGTATATGCGTTTCAGTTTGCTCAACTTGAACGGTAGAATGCTGGGGTTTGGAGAACTTCACTAGTCGCAGTTTTCCAGTCTGTGGAAATTTTCTTTACCATTCCGAAGTGTTCGTATATTTTGTGGTAGTCTTCCGGTTTCAGCATTGCTTCACGTTTCCTAAATTCCTATTCGGTATATCCCAAAATGCGATTTACTGAAACGATCTACTTGAAACTACTGCGACACCAACACGCGTAGATGGGTGAATCTACAGAAAAGCTGCAATTTCAGTCAAAAATTTTTGAGATTTTAAATTACAATATTTCCTTTTCAAAAGAATTGAGATGATTGCTTTTGACGTTCTTACATCCATGATATATGTGGTTCAGGTCAACGCATTTTGGTTATTTAAAAAAAAAAAAAAAATGATGGTAGGCTATGTCTACAGAAGTGACTTGTGTAACTAACGATGTCGAATTTTAATATAAATTTTATTCGAAATAGTGAATTTACGTGGGAAAAACTATGAAATAAATAAATAGAAGACTAATTTATGAATTAAAAGAACTTTTTATCAAATGAGGAAATCATGTACAATAAAAATGAATCAGACTGTCAATCTTAAACGTCTATAAAAATGTAAATATATAATTACATATATCATATATTACATTATCTATAATTATAAATATCCTTACTGGCATTTAACAGACTGGAAGTGAAAGACAAGTCTTCGAGAAAAACATAGTAGCCGCTATTGTTGATGATTCTACCTTCCATGGACCCCAAATGTCCACGGAAGTGATGTCCACGGAAGTGACGAATACTTATGTTTCTTGACCAATGTGCTCTTCATTTTGAGGTTAGGAACACGTGTCATTCAGAAAATTAAGTTTACTATATTTCAATTATCATGCAAAAAAAAATAATCATTTTTCCATAGAAAAATTAGGTTCTAAACAAGACCACAGAAGTGATGGGATGAGCTGTGTAAATTACGAAAAATGAATAAAATGGTAATATTTTCCTTACAAATGTGCGACTCAGACGAATAAAATCCCTTGCCAATCCAAAATCACAGTGTAAACTTTTGTTTTTAAGTGAAATGGAAGACAACTAGCGCATCGGGTGGATTTTTTAGAAAGTTTAGGAATGTCCACAAAAGCGATGGCTAAACCTTGTGACAAGACTTGAGGTTGCAAATAAATTTTACTGATAATTCGAAAAAAAATTTCACTCAATATTATGTTAAATTTATGTATTTTCTGATTTCAAAATATATATATTATTTGAAAATGTTAAAAAATGAAGCAGTTTGGAGCTTTAGAAGCTATCCAACTGTAGGTTGTGACAGTCCACGGAAGTGACGAATCACCTTCTGTGGACAACTTTTTTTTGGAAATTCCATAAAATTTTAAAAAAAAATTATACTAAACTATAGTATATTTTGTACTTCAATGTGTGATTTTGAAAAATGACAAATATTTTCAATCATTTTCAATTTATTGCTTTGTGACACGAATTACAGGTTTTCTGTAGATTCACCCAGATAATTGTTTTGATATGGCGGGTTTTGATAATGCATTCGCATTGGACATGGCGGGCTTTGAAACAGCACTCGTATCGAAATCACATCGCAATACATTGTTATGGTTGTTTTTGAAGTTAAACTGTATGTTAACGGAGGGTTTTGATTTGAACTTAGCAAAAACTCTATTGGCTCGGAATTTGCAATTTTTGGAGATGGCGGATTTTGAAACTAAGCTCCTCAATTGATATGATATAAAGATTAGATAAAAAACAAAAAGAAATATTTATTCCCGTGCCCCTACCAGATATTAGAGATTTCCAATAAACAATGGGCTCCAAATTAACAAAACATTAAAATCATTAATTTACTGAGCATGTCTCACTATTCTACTTGAACATTTGTCTTCTTTGCCTGTCCTTTTGTTATATTACGCTAAAGTAAGTTAACTGATCTCCTTAGAATTTGTTAAGATGCTTATTTATTGTCAAACTTTAAACATGAGTACGATTTGTTTCGTCTCCACACCCTGCTTACCCCTCATAAATGACCCCTCCCATCTCCCTTCCTGCAACACTGCGAAATGAAAACTGCCTAGTATTGAACAACTGCTCATGTCTTAGTGTAATACTGTTATGCCTAAAATTAGGAATAATTTCAGTGTGTTTTATTAGGATGCTACATGTGAATTAGCAAATGGAATAGTCTCTCGTCGTATCAGAACGTAAAACAGTCGAACATCGCCAGGAGTCCGGAGCTTCTTGATAGCCTAAGTTGTTGACTGTATCCAAGCATCTTAGTTGCCTTTAAAGATATAGATGTAATTCTTTGCCACAAAATTGGTGTCATTTCTCGAAACTTGGTAGCAACGCTAACGAGGTTACATGTTTCAACATCGCTTTTAGAGAGAAATCATATACAAAAATAAATAAATAAATAAAAGACTTCATTTCGCCATTACGCCCGAGAAGGACTGGGAAGTCCTGGTTCTTCCTTTCCCCACAACCTATCATATCAAACCTTCCCAGGTTTTTCCTCAACAATATTTATGTAGTTTTTATTGTCGTCACCAGGTCCATAAGTGGCGCTATTGTAGAGATTTCACTCGTTTTCTGCCCCTTTTGGGATGATTAACCGAGTTCCAAGGTAGCTTATATTTTCCGCAGGGTAGTAGAGAGTATCTATTTCAAATTTGGTTCCGATCAGTCAAACGGGTGTAAAATTGTATAAAGAACATACAAACATATAACATGAATTGCAATGCCACTCAAAGAAAGAAAGGGCCCGGTGTCGGCCCTGGATTAGGGCCCTGGTGTAGGGGATCGGATTTTTCAGTTTTTTAATAGACTTGAAGCGGCCCTAAGTATAAGGGCTTGGTGTCAGTCGGGGGTGAGAACTTAGGTAGCCATGTCGTCTTCCACCCACACAAATGTGATGTCCCTGCCCCCCGTAGGAGAGTGAATTTTTCACTTTTTGCAATTAACTTGGGGGACCCGAGAAGAGGCCCTAAATATAAGGGCCCAATTTCGGTCGGGGGTGGGATACTTAGATCCTTGGGTAACCTTCCCCTCACACAAGTGTAGT
The DNA here is from genome assembly GCA_023159025.1 of Thereuonema tuberculata. Taxonomy (NCBI): domain Eukaryota; kingdom Metazoa; phylum Arthropoda; class Chilopoda; order Scutigeromorpha; family Scutigeridae; genus Thereuonema; species Thereuonema tuberculata. The sequence continues at coordinate 75,455 of JAFIDM010028547.1, read as the reverse complement.
GTACCTGCCCCCCCATAGGGGATCGGATTTTTCACTTTTTGCAATAGATTTTGGGGCCCTAAAAGGTGCCCTAAATATAAGGGCACAGTGTTATAATAATTCAGAAAGCTTTGCGGACGTATCCACAACAACTCCCCAAAGTTTCATGGCAATCTGATGAATGATATGGGAACGCATACGGAATATATGAATGGCTTTAGTTCCCATTGTCATCACCAGGTGCGTATTTGGCTATTTCACGGATTTTACCCCTTTTCAACCCCTGGGGGGGGGGAGTCCCGGTTCTAAGATAGCCTATCTTTTGCGTAGGGTCCTAAAGAGAGATTTTGCAAAGTTTGGTTCAGATTGGTCAAAAGGCCTAGGAGTGTACACGGGACAAAGAAAGAAAGAAACAAAGAAACAAACAAACAAACATTCATTTTTATACATCAGACGTGGGCAATTGCGGCTCTTCGTTGGGTTAAGTGCGGTTCCCAATATCTCTTGATAAAAATATAGAATTTTTGAACTAATTATTTTGGGGTTTCTTTTCTCATTTTTTATTTTCTTATATATTTTTTTATACTTTATGTAGCAATTAAAATTTGTGTAGAAATGTAATTAAATTTGAATTGGTATATGTAATACTTTGGAAGGTGACTATGGTGTGACTCTTTATATATATGAAAATCCAGAATGTGTCTCTCGTTGACCTCTTGTAATGGTCCAGGCAAAATAGGAAAAACGCGGCATAAACCTATAAAGTTCTAAAATTTCAGGATTGTGTAGGGGTAGGTCCCCTGAACAGCGTCCAATAAAGTCTTCTAGATTACAGGCGCCGCGGAAGGTGGGAAAGGGAGGGTGAAAGGTCCCGTTTTTCATTGTTTCGCTCGTAACTCGAAAACAGTGCGCCTTAGTGACAATACCTACGTAATGAAAATTTAAGCTTACAAGGAGACAACACGGCCTGTATCTTTTAATTCGGAGTGCCCTTTTGTGAGATGAAAGTACACATAAAATACTTCAAAAATATATATACATGTTGGGGCCAACCCTCTTTAGTTTTCGAGATATTCGGCATTATTTTCGTCGATTTTCAAGTGTTGGCTTATAAGCTCCCTGCGGTCAGTAAAATGGAAGTGCGATGGTTGTGCAGTGGAATCGTAGCTGCCTGTGAAGCCTAGGTACGTGCGTTCAAACCCTCTGCTGGGTTTGAGCTTCACCACAACATGATAAGAAAAAAAAAGTTTAATTAATTAAGTAACTAATTAATTAAAAACCAAAGTTAAAGAGAATATTATTTATTTACTTCTAATCGTAAATTTGTTTTCTAATATTCATAATACAGTAGAACCTCATTTTAACGGACCCTATTATAACGGACGTCGCTTATAACGGACAGTTTAAAAAAAAATTGGCAGCCTACAATTAAGGTGAGCGAAGTGAAAGACCATTTAAATTTTGTTATTCAATATGTTGAACAATCTGCAAATGAAAATGTGTTTGCATATTATGAAAACTTACGGCACCTCCGTCAGTTATGAACTGATAAAATAAGCAGCAAACAAACCCAGCAGAAAATAAATTATTTTTTCAAACCAATGAATGTAAGCAATCAACATGAACCAGCACCTTCTTGTTGTAAAGATTAATGCAGTGGATATGTACACATCTTTTTCAATTCAACCTACTATTATATGTTGAAGACTGTTTTTTATTTGCTATTTAATAAACACTTTTTATAGCTACTTTCATTGATGTACACCCTGCTATAAATGAATTATTTGTTATAAACCGGACTTTCATTAAAACGGACAACCTTCAGCCTCTATTAGTCCTTTATAATGAGGTTCTACTGTATAAACGGAAGAAAAATAACATAAAGAAAAAAGACAAAAAAAAATTGAGAAAAATAAAAAAAAAATAAAAAAAAACAAAAACAAAACAAAAAGAAAGTAAAAACAAAAAAAAGACAGAAATGAAATTAAAAAAAAAAAAAATTTCTTTCCCAGCAGAGGGTTTGAACACGCGTACCCAGTCTTCACAGGAAACTACGATTCCACTGCAGAACATTCGCACTTTCTTTTTACTGACCGCAGGGAGCTTATACACTTGAAAATCGACGAAAATAATGCCGAATATCTCGAAAACTAAAGAGGGTTGGCCCCAACATGTATATATATTTTTAAAGTATTTCATGTGTACTTTCATCTCACCAAAGGGCACTACGAATTAAAAGATACAGGCCGTGTCGTCTCCTTATTAGTAAATTTCCCACAACTTTGTTCCTATACATAATTACGGAAAAACGCATGGTTTGCAAGATATACCCTATCCAAAGTACGTAATTTTCATAACATGTTGAGTCAAACTGACCTTTCTAGGTCATCATTCGGTCGTTTAACAGAAACATCGTAGAAAGAAAGTTGTAGAGCATGAAATTTCCTTTAAGAATATATATATATACATGTGTACAATTATATTGAACACGTCAAGAAGCATAGTGTTGAGAAGATTGTTGCCAAAAATAGCGAATTTGCGAAAAAACTGCGCACGTCTGTTTGACATAAAGGCGGGCGATAAATGTCCACAGAGCGTTATATATATATATCCAGAAGGTCGTCCGCTTGGATTGGTGTGCTGTTGAGGCAGGCTCCTTCGCATCCACAAACTGACGAACAGTAAATACCGATGTTTCTGTAGCCACACCTAGTACCGCAACCGGTAGCACAACGGCAAAACATTAATTCAAGGACTATGGCAGGAGCAGGAGGGTCTGTTGTTTTGATGGGATTGAGGACTCCACTATCATCTGGAACCCAACCCCACCGTTCTGGATCAGCCATATCTACATCTGTAAGTACACTCCAAACGAGTGTTGTTTTGCTGCATCTTTGATTGATTTCACAAAGAAGTTATAACGGTGACTGTTCAAATCGTGTTCAGAACGTTCAGCTCTGACAAACATATGCATGATGCCAACCATTTCAAAGTATCGCATCCACAGCTTCGCAGTGCGCCGTCCAGATGAAAAGAGGAATTTCAGCTTTGGGTCGAACAAATCCGCTGCCTGGACGATGTACTCCGTTGACAAAACGTCATCAACCGAAGTCGTTCAGAGAGGAAGTCTGAGTGTGTTTGTTTCAAGCGATCGCTGAGAAGAGTCTGCGTCTTGTATATCCTGAATGATCAAGATCGCCAACGACAGCTGCATCAAAAGATGTGCGCGTACAGCTCGAGCGTAGGCGTGGCCGTTTTTCATCTGGGATACCGTGTTCTTCGCGTACACAGTCTCCCACAATTCTTCCAAGCGGGAGAACTACGTGGTAGCCAAACACTGTGCGAGTTGAGCCGTGCGCAAACTCGGCTAATTTAAAACTTGCTCATCGACGCGTTTTGTTGTTTTGTTTTAAAACTGAAGTTGGAGGGTTTTTATCAATAACGACAGCTTTTTAAACTGGCTGTTCTAAGTTTAATTTGTTTCACGTACACACGTTATATAAATTTAAGTCAAAGTATATAGCATATTATGCACTTTTCGACGAGTGTTTGGTTCTAAAATTACATTTTAACCCAGAATAATCCATTACAATACCTTTTTTTCTTCAAACCGTTCAATGTTTTCAACTGTAATAGACATTATAACCAATTTGGAGCAAAAACACATAAAGTCAGATGGTGCAGTCGCTATGCTTAAAACTCGACAAATCCTACACGGCGGCGGTTTTTCCAAGATGGCGGATTTTCCCCAAGATAGATTTTTTGGGAATTTCGGGATTTCAATTAGGACCTCATCCGTAACATTTCTAACAATTTTTAGCTTGTTATTTCAAATGTCCGGGTTCGGCCAACTTTTTGTCTAATTTGACTGTACTAGAAAGATATTACTGTTAATTGTGACGAGTGAATTATCTTTAATAATGATAATTTGACAAAAAAGCAAAAATTTCTGCTTTGGAAGACCAAAATCAAAGGAAAAAAAAATTTGTCTGGGTAAAAAATGGTATAATTATGGTTAGAAGAAATGAAAATACAAATATTATCAAAATAAATAAAATAGAAGATTTAGAGAAAATTGGATGATAAAATCTAAATAAATGTTGAATAAAAAATGGCAAATACTGATCACATATACGATTATATGGAAAATGACCTATTATGTCCAGAAACTTGGGTTATAGGAAATTTAAAAAGTTGGTTTAAAACAAATTCTCCTCAAAAAAGTGAAAAAATATTTAAAATTATTACTACTCAACATAAGATCTTTAAGAAAAAACTTAATCTTTCTGTAAAATTAAAACGTTTTAGAAAACTTTTATATTATTGCTCTAACAGAAGTAAATATTTCTGAAACTGAAATAGGTCTTCATGAAATTGAAAACTGGAACTTATGTTACAAATAGAGAGAAACATAAAGAGGTGGAGGGATCATAGTTTATATTAAAAATAATATTGATTATAAATAATGAAATGGATACGCCGTCGCACTATAATGTTTAAAACATTTAAAAGTTAAAACAGATTAAAAATATAGTAGGACTAGTTTCGATTCTCGAGAATCATCTTCAAGCAAAGTGAAATTATTAAGGGGAACTTGGGATATAAAGTGTAATGGAATCAATGTGACAAACATGGGATATATAGTTTACAATGGAAACGATCCTTTTTTTCAACGAGACATTATTCGCTATATCAACAAGCATAAGAAATTTGCGGCCACAAAGGCAGCCATAAAATTCAACATTCAATGCCGCACTATAGACCTTATACCTACCTCCATGCAGTTCAAGGTATGCGAAACCTCAACGCCTATTTTGAAACCATGAAACATCTACGTAAGTGCATTTTTCGGAAAAGGATCACAACATTCCATAGAAAGAAAAAATGGCTGATTCAAGGTATGAAATTTCTTTCTAATAACTTACAACAACGCATGCGAACTCCAGATTACATTGTCATCCTGAAGCGAGCAGCAGCTAAATACCAACTAGAATACCAAGTTATTTCTATGATGCACGTAAAGAAATTAGCTGTCTTAAGCCTAAAAAGATGGCCTCCGACCCGTCTACTGAGCAATACAGTGGTAAACATTAGTACTAAGCCGATTTTCTTTTTTCAACAGCAATTATTAAAGAAAGGCCTCAAATTTAATGTTGCTTCCAAGCCTGAACTAATTAACTTGATACCACCTACAGAGGCAGCGCTTACAACCATCCCTGACAGAGATATTCTAGCAACCTTGAGACCTACTATTGGAAATTTAATAGGCAAGGCTCTAAAGTCACCAAATACCAACCATTTAAATCCATTAGAAATGATAGAATTGCATTCGCTAAAGAAAAATTTACACTAGATACATTACTACCGATAAGGGAGGCGCCACGGTGATTATAGACAATACGCAACATTTAGATATGGCTTCCGCATTTTTGCAATCAACACAAGGTGTAGCTTTTTATTCTCACAATCCTAAGTCCGTTTTAAATTTTAATAGATAAATTGTTAGGTCACTTGCATCTCAAAATGTTATTACATCCCCTGTTGCTGTCAAAATAAAAGACAAATCTCTCTCCATTCCCAAAATAAAATTTCTGCCAAAAATTCATAAACCTCCAACCTCAAATGGAATCTTCCAAACCAGACCCATCGTAAACTGTGAAAACACAGCCATTAAAATCCTTTCAGCCATAATTTATAACAAACTCAAAACCTTTAATATTAAATCCAATTTTTCTGTGGATAATAGTTCAATGGTGATTCAAAGCAATTCAATATGTTAGCTCATTTGAATTCGATCTTTAGACGTAGATTCTCTCTTCACATCCATTTCTCTCAACCTTATCACCAAAGCAATGTCTCACTTACAGAGTAAATCTTTCTTAAACCACGTCGATTCGCAGATTCTCATGGATATCCTCCCATTGATTGATGCTTTGCTTAAAATGCAATTCTTCATTTTCGAAGAAAGCATTTATAGCCAGACAAACAGCTTTTTTATGGGCCTATCTGCATCAGCCATGTTAGCTAACATATCTATGATATACATTGAGGATATGGCTTTCTACATTTATGATCAAAAAATGTTAGACATACCTTTTTATGCTGGATATATCGATGATCTTATCTTCTATTGTGATCCAACCTCGCATAAAACTATTTTAGAAACTATTTCCAATATCCACTCTGACATCAAATTTAAGTTAGAAAATGAAAACATACGTAATAGATCCATCCCTTTCTTGGATATTCTCATCCAAAGTAAAAACTCTCATTTCAGCACATCAGTATACAGAAAACCAACCAATCAGGGGATCACTCTAAACTATAATTCATATTCTCCCCGTTCATTTAAAGTAAACAATGTCATAATGGCAGTTAAAAGAGCTTTTGACATATCCAGCGATATTGATAATTTCAGTATGGAAATCCATAGAATCCACAACATATTCATTGATAATGATTACCCCCCTTCTTTCTTAAATAAACATATAGCTAAGACCATAAAATCTCACTACAATAATGATCACATAGATAATAATAATAAAACCGTTAAATACTTTTCAGTCCCATATTATCCCCCAATTTTTAAAGCCCTTAACAAGATATTAAGGCCATTCCATCTTGCTATGACTTCACCGGCCAATAATAAGCTCCAAAAAGTTTTGAAAGAAAGGGAGACAAAAGAGCATTTCATTGAGGACCTTCACAACATACAAGGGATTGTATATTCAATCCCATGCAAGGTAAATCCCTGTAAATACGTAAGTGAAACGTGTCAGAGGTTAAAAAAGCCCATGTACCAGCATAGTTATGCGATTTCTACCCGAGACTTAAACTACGCCACAGCAACACATTGTAGCTAGTTATTGAGTGGATACTAGCAAGTCTACAATTATTTGTCGAGAAACAAATGATTTCCTTCGCAAGTGCGAGGAATCCATTTGCATACTAACAGATTCAGATTATTACAATGAAACTTTATCTGTACTCAATATAGATAAATATCAAATCGGCAAAGAAAAAAAGAAATAAAGACAATATCTTCTTTTTTTTTTTCTTTTTTTTTTTTTCCTTCCCCAAAACCCCTCCAATCTCATTAGTTTCGCTTAGAGTACCCAGCATGCAAATTCTACATAAATTACCCAGCATGCCATTCCATTACACTTTATATCCTAAGTTCCCCTTAATTATTTCACTTTGCTTGAAGATGATTCTCGAGAATCGAAACTAGTCCTACTACATTTTTAATTTGTTTTTAATTTTTATATTTTTTAAACATTATAGTGCGACGGCGTATCCATTGCATTACTTTTAATCATCATGCGCACGTAAAAATTTCACATTTTTTTAAATATTGATTATACTGTAAATAACTTAAAAACCTTAAATTTTGAATCTTTATATATTTCTGTAAAAAATAACAACTGTGAAAGATCTAATCTAATCTATAAATGATAATCTAATTATAATTTATAGACTTCCTAACCTTAGCATAAAATCTTTCATAAAAGAATTAGATGATTTGTTACAAAATAAAAATGACAATTTAGAAAACTGCTTTTTACTGGGTGATATCAACACTGACTTATATAAATTTAATTAAAATAAAATTATAAAAATCTATCTTGAAACTCTAGGATATTCTGGTTTTAGAAATCGTTTATTTGGAACTACAAGATACGAAAAGACAACAGTTACAGAAACTGCTTTTAATATCGAACTTTACTAATATTACAAATAACAAAATTTTTACTTATATAATAAAAGAAAGAATATCTTATCATTACTTAATAATATTACAATTAGAATTAGTAACTGATACATCTCAAAATGTCAAGCGATGTAACACAAAGAAAAGAGAAAAATTTGAAATTGTAGATAAATAATTACTAAAAGAAAACATGCTACACCTATAGGATAAATTGGAGATTGATAATCTAAATATGATTTATAATAAAGTAATACAAGAATATAATCAATCAAAAAACATGGTAAAAAGGAAATTTATGTATTCCATGAACAAACAAACTCTTATGGTTGCAATAATCAAACTTATGACGGTAAAAAAGGAAGAAATAGAACTCAAAAAGAATGGATAACTGAAGAGTTAATGAAAGAGATACAAGAGAGAGATAAATTATATAAAAAGCACAAAAGTAATAAATCCAATATAACGTATTATAATAATTATAAAACTTTTAGAAACAAATTTAATTCCAAAATTACAAAAACAAAGAATAGTTACTATTATAGCAAATTCAACAATACTACTGATAATCCAAAAGATTACTGGAATGAAATAAATAGACTATTAGGTAAATCACATAAAAAGAACAGAATCAATAAGTAAATTATAAAATTTTCTGAAAGCAGGTTGGGATTAAATAAACAAAAAATTCTTCAAGACTGATTTTGTGAATACTTTTCTTCGACAGATATTAAATACAATATAAAATGCAATGAAAGATTAATAAATGAGAATTATAATACTTTAATAAAAAATACTATAATAATTCAGGAACCTAGCGAATATGAGATTTTAAAGATAATAAATGATACGAAACATAAAAATTCTGTTGGTTTAGACTTAATAGTTATTTAAGATATTAAAAATATAAAAATTACTTTTGCTAAAATAATGGCTATTCTAATTAGTCTAATCTATATTACTAAAATCTTTTATTTCTCTGTCTGTCTGTCTATCTTTGTGTCTGTCCGGCGCAATTTTCTGTGAGAATGGAAAATAGAAATAATTTTTACGATAAAACATCCGCGACAGATATCGAACCTGCAACCTTCTGATCTGAAGTCAGACGCCTTATCCATTACGCCATGGGAACTACAACTGTTTTCAAATTGTTTTTTTTTGACTTATCTGTCAAAACTGAACTGACTTTGACTGAAAAGTAACAATTGTAATAAAAAAGAAAGTCAAAAAAGAAAGAAGCAGTACTTCATTAGGTAGAATACTGAGAAATCACTATTTGTTATTTAAAAACCACTGAAAAGTATCAATTGGAATGAAAAAAAGAGTCAAGAAAGAAAGAAGCAGTATTTCTATTAACTAGAATACTGAAAAATCTTTATTTGTAACTCAAAAACCATCATTATTTGTAACTCAAGCACCACTCAAAAGTATCAATTGGAAAGAAAAAGAGAGTCAAGAAAGAAAGAAGCACTATTTCTATTAGATAGATTACTGAAAAATCACTATTTGTAACTCAAAAAGCTAGGATCACATCAAAGTCAAAAACTAACGATAAATTTGCGGCTCTTCAACCAAGATGAACGAGAGTGTCGATAACATCAATCGAATGATAAGTCTAAGAATACAAGGAGAGACTACAGAGCATATAAGTGCGAATAAAATTGATACTTCTGATAATCCAGCACACGAACATCTCTATCTGTTCGAATATCTGAATGAATTGAATCTAAGCGGTATTCCTCAACATCGTTTGTCATTGAAGAGTGGATCTCCAATAATATTGTTGCGAAACATCAATCCCAAGTTTGCATACTGCAATGGAACTCAACTTAAATGCCGTTCATTCGATAATGATCTCTGAGAAACCGAAATTATAACAGGAACTCACAAAGGAGATTCTGTTTTCATCCATAGGATGTCTATGCAACCATGCGATAATCTACTTCCATTCACTTTCACAAGAAAACAATTTCCGATCAGACCTTCTTATGCGATGTTTATCAATAAAGCTCAAGGGTAAACTCTAAATAAAGTTGCCATATATTTGGAAAAGGTTATCTTCACTCACGTACAACTTTATGTCTTTGAGTCACAATTCAACAGAATATGGTTATCTTCACTCTAAAGAATAGTCACAATGAATTTGTCGCGAAGAATTTCGTATACAAGCTATGATCTTCGTTTATCATCTATATCAATCAACGTCCATCTGAACATCTTTTCTTCAAATATCTATATCGAACAATCTGATGGCCTGGATTAGTAGATAATTTTCACTATTTGTAACTCAAAAACCACTGAAAAGTATCAATTTGAATTGTATAAAAAAGAAAAGAAAAAAAAACAGAATCACTATTTCTATTAGGTAGAATACTGAAAAATCACTATTTGTTACTCAAAAACAATCACTATTTGTAACTCAAAAACCACTGTATAGTATCAATAGAAATAAAAAAAAAAGAGTCAAGAAAGAAAGAAGCACTATTTCTATTAGGTAGAATACTGAAAAATCACTATTTGAAACTCAAATACCATCACTATTTCTAACTCGAAAACCACTGAAAAGTATCAATAGGAATAAAAAAAAAGGAGAGTACAGAAGGAAAGATGCACTATTTCAATTATGTAGAATACTGCTCAGAAGTTTGATGTTTTAGCTATTAGACCCCGAGGCCTACATTCTAATCTCTATAAAAAATAAAAATATATCATAGATATATGATTTACACTCTGGTTCTAAATGCAGTCGTAGATTGAGAGAATATAGACATCAAAAATTAAATTAAAAAAAAAATTAATTTTAGTTTTAGTTTCCTTGATGTAATTTGTGTGTGTGTGTTTTTTAATAAATAAAAAGTTGTTTTCTGTTACATAAGCGAGGCTTCCGGAGCGAAGCGACGGGTAGCCGACTAGTTTATTTAATAATAAATACAAAGATTTACCCAAATCATTTAAAAATATAAAAAATAATTCCTATATATAAAAATAATCATCATTTTTCATTTGAAAATTGTAGACCAATTGCTCTAACTTTTACAATAAATAAAATAATAGAAAAATATCTTACTATAAAAATACAAGATTTTACAAGTGCATATAATATAATATATAAAAAACAATATGCATATCAAAGATTAAAAAGTACAACAATACTTTTAGAAGAATTTAGCAGTCCAATTAATTATAATTTAAATAAAAATAAATTCATAGTTCTTATTACCATTGACTTAAGCAAAGCATTTGATCTGAAAAATAACGATTTACTCTTCAAAAAATTAAATAATATTGGTATTCGAGGAAATTTATTGCAAATATTAAGTAATTATTTAAATAACAGAAAAATATATGTAAACATAAACAATAATATAAGTAAAAGAAAAAAAAATGAAATATGGTGTCCCTCAGGATTCTAATGTCGGACTCCAGCTTTTTATTCTCTATACAAACGACTTATTCTTATTAATAAAAAAATTGTCGTATTTACATATACGCGGATGACATCATAATTTATTCTTCATTCGCAAATCCTGAAATTGCAAATAATAATGTCCAAGAAGATTTTATCATAACACAAAAATGGATGCATGACAAAAAACTTGTAATAAATAAAGAAAAAACAAAGAGAATGCTAATAACACCCAAAAAACAACTAAAAAATTTTATTACTATTATTATAAACAACCTTTTTACTTGGAATTCTGAAATATCTATTTTACATAAGAAATTAAACTCAACAATATATATTTTTGGTGATGTAGGGTTATGAGATTGATGAGTCCTCGGCCTCTATCCTTGCGGGGAAGAGTCCTGTTTTCCGTTGCGGACTTAGGATGGTGCAATATTATGTTTGGAGAATGTAGTGTGTGTTGTGCGTTGTAGTGCTTCGAGTTCGATGTTTGTCCATGGAATTATGCCGAACGAATATGAAAGGTTGAGCGCAACAGTGGTCTAACCCTCTTTTTTAAAGAACTGAGATATTGTATTGCAAAGTTGACATAAGCCTGTTTTTCATGTGTTTCTGTTACATTCATTTTATTTGTATCAGTACTTACTCTGAACCTTATTAATCTTAGTCATATAAGACAAAATGTCTTAAGATGAATTGAAAAGGCTGAAATTAATTAAATTCTGGTACTTGAAACATCACAGAATGGGTTAGACCACTGTTGCACACAACTTTAACAATGAATTTCAAAAAATCATTTTCCATTTCAGAACAAAATATAAACAATCCTTGAAACTTAGAAATATACTTTTATTTACTACACTAGTATTACAGCCACTAAAAATATCATGACATATAATAGGAAATTAATGAAAATAGAAGTAATAAAAAATCATGTGTTTGAATGTAACCAGGTTTATCAAAGTCACCAACTTCACGTCTATATTAGAATATTTAAGAAATATGATTTACAAACAAAAATAAACTTCATTGTGATTATACCAGTGTTTCTCAACCTTTTAGTACTTGCGACCTAATTTTCAATCATAATTCTCATTGCGCCCCCCCCCCCCCCCCACCCCCCCAAACCCCCCCCACCCCCACTGTTCAACCAAAAAAAAAAAGAAAGAAAAAAACAAAACCTCCAAACCCAGTTTTATAAATAAGATTTTTTTCTCGATATACTCGCCCCCCCCCCTTTAGTTTTATCACGCCCCTTAGGGGGGCGCGCCCCTCCGGTTGAAAATCGCTGAATTATACATAATCAGGTAAATCAAAGAAATCATCTTCATGGCCATGTCCTTCCTGATCAGCAACGGAACAGAGATCATTGAAGAAACCATGATTTATGGGTGGTACATATTTTAGAAGCTCTTTGATATCTTTAAGTTTACTGGCTTTGATTGGCCTTGGAGATTTGTGTTTTACAGGAAGCTTAATTAGTGCAAGATCAAAAGTGTGTTTCTCTCTGCGTGGTTTTTCCTTAGTGACATTTACTGATCTGTAACTCTCTAGTTCTGACAGTGAATGTTTAAAATGACAGTGGTTGTTTGTGCACGTGACTTGATATGCCTGTTCTGATTGATAGAATTGGGTTAGACCATGGTTGCACTAGAAATTATTACTATTATTTTGAGAACAAAAAATAACAATGCTGTAAAATCACGAAAAATGTTTCTATTAAGCGTAAATCAGTTCTAATACATAGTTCAAGGTTAATGAGAACACATGGCGTAGTTAACTCTATTTCGACCTCGGAGAGGGTCAGACCACTGTTGCACTCAGCCTTTCATATGTTAGTGTGGGGATAGTAAAAGTGTTGATGGCTTTAATTTTATTTCTGGCATTGAGTTGTGTTTTCAGGATGTTGTGAACGCGAGCACGGTATGTGTTCTTTAGTGCATTTTTGATGTTTGCGTTGTCAATGACGCGCGCTTGCTGGAAGCCCAGGTATTGTTCGTTTTCAAAAGACAGACCCACTACTGGCGGACGATTTTACTCCGCAGAGTGGTGATACGCTGAGATGGGCACTTTTATAAGAAATTCTTTTGGACATTTTTGCTTACGGAGGAGTATTTTTGCAATATTAGTTATTCTTTCCATAATTATTTCCAGAAAAGCGCAAATAGAACGCAGCTACTAGTAAACTAACACTGATAAAAAGTAAACATCCCCTCTTTATTTCTCCTCACTCCTATTTTAATGAAATTAAAGGAGATCTGACGCAAGCGCAAAAGCGTTGAAGGTTCTCGTAAATGAAAACGAACAGTACTTATAGGTCTCTTATTATTATTATTATTATTATTATTATTATTATAAATATCAAATATCTATTTCTGATGTCAAAGAGAAAAAGGAAATTTTTGCTAAATTGATAGCATTAATGATACAATTAATTTTCAATAAAGAAATTTATCCAAATAATTTAAAAAATATCAAAAATTGTTCCAATATTCCAAAATAATGCTTTTAATGATTGTAAAAATTATAGATCTATTGCTGTGTCATCAACTATAAATAAAATAATAGAAAAATTTTTTACTAAAAATTTACAAGAATTTTTAAAAATATTTAATGTAATTACTGAAAATCAATATGCTTATCAACAAAATAAAAGTACAACTAAATTATTAGAAAAATTTTGTGGGCATATTAATACAAATTTAAATAAAAATCGTTTTGTACTATTAATAACTATTGACTTGAGTAAAGCTTTTGATCTGATAGATCATAAATTGCTTTTGATTAAATTGAAAAAAATATGGAATAAGAGGTAAAATATTTAATATTATGAAAAATTATTTAGAAAATAGAAAGATTTTT